>JAODAL010041166.1:0-36167 GCA_025379985.1 Phyllomedusa bahiana
AGTGGGCGTAATAAAAGAAAACTTTTGTACTCAACAGTGTTCCAGCACTTCAGCTGCCAGCTGATGCCCCCAATCTCTGTTGCCTTCCTGTTTGGCATGTGACTGCTGCAGCCAGCTGGAGGCTTCAGTGGTCAAGTACCGTCACATCACCACTCAGGGAATGAATGGCTTGTGAGTAGTGGTTTCAGTGAAATTGTATGTGACTGCTTAAATAAGACCAGCAACATCTCCAGACCTGGGTGTTGTCACAGCCATGATTGGACACTGTCAAAATGTGCAGACAGTGTGCGGAGGACACACCCCTGGAAAACTGCAATGGTAACACCCATCTGACAGATGCAGTCATACATAGTAAGGGTATGTTCACACGATGTATTGCACGCCGCAATACATCATGTGTCTCGGGAGCTCATGCTGATCAGCGCATACTCCCGCGGTGCGGGGGGGGGGGGGCCAGCAGCCCGCCGGCGCCATAGACATGCATTACTCATGGTTCATAAGCGACGCGAATAAGTGGCATGTCAATTATCTCCCTGCACGTACAATCAGGGGGAGGAGGTGTAATCCATAGTTCTCTATGAGTTTACCAAGCACCGTATATGCTACATATGCAATGGTCTATGCAGACAAATGACTTGGCAATCTTATAAGACAATGTGATTTATATAACTCACAGTACAGGTTTTGTTAGATTATAAGATATGAACAGTTTGCATTGTAGTTTCTCTCACATGGATTAAACTGATGTGTTTAAGTCACGAATATATCATTAGACATAACATTTGCATTAAAAGTTTAGGATCCCCATGTTTAACTCACAAGGACAACACGTTTTGATGCAGATTTTAGAATGGAGTAACTGCAAGCTTTGAGTACTTTTGTATTGTACTTTTGCTAGATTTTCTTTATGCTTCTTGCAGTTCTACATCAGCTGTTTGATGACAGGAAGCTGAGCAGTTGTGTAGAGCCCAGAGATCTGGTAACCAAAGCAGTTTAGCTTTACTCTTTTTAGAATAAATTTTGAAGCCACAACCCTGTGGGGCTGCCTCCAATGCCTTTTATTATGAGGTGTTAATCAGGGACCTTGCATCTAGAGTAGGAGAGAGGAAAGGAAACTAAGCACAGATCCTGGGGCTTGTATTTTTACAGGGCAGATGGAAACTGCTTCGTAACATGAGATGATGCGGAGAAGGATGGCTACATGCAGAACAAGAAGAAAACAAATTGGCTTAGAAAACATCTTGTGGAGATGAATAAAGACTCAGGCAAAACAATTTATGACTTTTCTTTTTGGTTTCGGACAACCTCCTTAATTTCTTTATGCTTCCTAATTTTGGGGTTGAATATAGATATATGAAACATTTAGTGTTCCTGTTCTCCTATTTTAAACAGTTCAGTGGAGGGAGTTATTGCACAGTCAGGCACATAGTAGGGAGAAGGAGGAAGGGGACAGTTTATAGGGCACATAGATAAGATTTCTATATATATATATATATATTTTTACAGTTTTCATTGCAAAATTTCCTTTCTATGATGTTCTTTCACAATATATGCAAATGAAGGCTAAACTCACAGTTCTTCCAACAAAAAGGTCGTGTAAAGAGTTAGCGAAGTTAATGAAAAGATCTTTTTTATTGTCCCACCAAGATAAAGGTGATGGGTTTGATAATGTATGTGGTGTTTATTGAGTCCCTAAAGAGCAACATATTTTAACTGCGCACATCAATGCCTTGTACAAGGCACCTCACAGACCAGTATGAACTCCGACAGGGCACTTTAGAGAGCAGTGGCCTGATCTTTCCTTCCTTTGGCTGTTTAGTGGCCTCTGTTATAATCGCTAACATCTATGATTCCATGTACTTGAACAAATATACCTCTTCAAAGAAGAATTATTGGCATAGTCAGCAGTGAAAGATGGGGTTGTGTGGACCAGCCGGTAAGCACACATTTATATAGAGCTCCCACATGATCCTGAATGTTACAATGCACATTACTATTATGTGCACTAGCCACTTTAATACATGTATTATTGTATATTTTAAAGAATTAATGAATATGATGTGCGTGAACAAGAATGCCTGAGAGCTACCAAAATCTCAATAAAGCGAGGTATATTTTAAAAGATTGTCCATTTTGCCTGTCTGACAGCACATACAAGTAGATATACACAGATTAGTCGTAACATTAAAACCACTCTTACGTAAAGAGACTGAATGACTTTAAAAAGGGCCAATTTGTGATGGCTAGAAGATTGTGTCTGAGTACCTCTAACATGGATGATCTTTTGGATGTTCCCAATATGCAGTAGTAAGTACCTACAAAGAATTCCAAGAAAGGTCAATTGGAGACAGGGCAATGGGTTCCCAAGGCTCATGTCGGGTACAAGGCAGAGCCTGTCTGGTTTAATCCCACACAAAAATGTTAACGCTAGATATAATGGAAATATGTCAAAACACAGTCCATTGTAGTATGCACTGTATACTATTATTATATAAATATATAGTATATATTAATTTTTTTTTAATAAAACATCATGTCAAGATGGTTAAGTACATGTGCATCACTTACCAGCACGAGGATGCACTATAGGAAAAGGCTACACGAAAAATGTTATGTGATTCTCTGGGAAAAACTTGTATCCTGGCATTAACCACCTACCCACTATAGTAGTATAATAATGGCTGTATCTTCTTTCAATAGCACAATGTTCCTGCAACTTGTTTAGGAGGGGTTTTAGGAACATGACAACTAGTTGAAAGTTTTGAATTTGCCTTCACTTTGCCCAGATCTCAGTTTCAGCATCTGTTGAATAAGAAGTTTGTTCCATGAAGGCCTCTCCTACTACTTAAAAGATCTGCTGCAACCGGCTTTGTGCCAAATACCACAATCTATCTTCCTGAGTCCTTGCCTTGACCAGATAATTTTTAACTCTACTTCACAGGGTTTGTTTATTTAAACTCCAAAAAAGTCTAAAGTTATTAAAGGTTGAATTGCATTCATGATATGTAAATGTTATAAATGAATTGTTGTTTTGTATCATAATGTCTTAAGTAATTTATATTAAAGACAGCAACCTATTTCTAAACCTTTCCTTTATGTCTTTCATTTATTCACATTCTGAGTAAAAAGTGTACAAAAAAAATGTGAGTATATACATAAAACTTTTATCTTGTATTAACGGAAAGTGTCATTTTCCTTCCCTGCCAACATACACTATGTACATTTTATAAACTTCCCTAGTCACTGCTAGAAGATCCCTCTGGTGAAAAACTATAAATAGAAGACGGGGGTTGAGGAGGGGATACATCTGCAAGTTTTCACTTTGTATTATAATGATAAAGCATTAGGAGGAGAATGAAAGTCCAGTGAAGAGGTAAGACCTCTCAATGTCTTAGTGCACACAGCACATCACACCAGGAAGAGTCCGTCCAATCAGCAACCATGGCAAGAACCAATGTGTGCTTGCATATTGTTACAAGGCCTTCTTTCGGTTGCTTATGGAATTGGCAAAGGCTATCCTGAGAAGTGGAGCCAAAGGAACACACTGGTCTTGACCCTGTACAGGGATCTAGACTGCACTGCACTCAGCATAGTCTGAAAAAGTAAAAGCCAGAGAGTAGTGATGAATGAACCGTTCGAGAAAAGGTTCATTCGAGTCGAACTTTCCGGATTTTTAGAGCTGAACCGAGCATTTTACGGTCATTCGAGTAAAGTGCGCGTTCAACACGTTTTCACTTTGAGCTGCTGCTTGTACTTTTGGCTCCATCCAATCAGTGAAGACAATAGAGAATTGTCCAAAAAGTTACCAGTGAGGGTGGAGGGATCTCATTTGCTGCTGAAATCACATAACCCTGTTCTATGTATTACACTGTATTTCCTGTTGAACACCATTAGGGGTAGGGGACAGTAAGTTTTGGCAATTATACACAGCAAAAGTCAGGAGTTTTAAATTGCTGCCTGCATCTTTCACATCTTAAGTCTGAGTGCCCAAAAGTGCTTGTCTGCTGTTTTGTGGGTACAGCCAGTGGAGAAGACACGGTTAGCACCATTGCAAATGATAGGGCTTTAACAACAGTTATGATTTGCAGTTTTGCTGCCATGTTTCTTCCATAAGACCCCGTTTAACAGATATTCCATTGAAAAAATTATATTTCTAATCCTATTTGCTAATTGAAAATTATAGGGATTCAAGAAAAGTTCTGTGTCGCGGTGTTGCTGCCAGGGTTCTTCATTAAGACACCGTTAACAGATGTTCCATAGAAAGAAATCTATTTGATTGCAGCAAATTTTTGGTATTCAAGAAGAAAACTTTATTTTTCCAGTGTTTGAAGCAGAGTTCTTCCATAAGAGACCGTTAACAAATGCCTCATAGAAAGAAATCTATTTCAAATACTGGTTGGTCCTTGAAAATTTTCTTGAGGGCCCAAAAAGGTGATTTTTGCTTTTTTGTGGGTACAGCTAGCGCAGAAGACACTGTTAGCAAATCTTTTATAGAAAGAACTCCATTTCAAATACTGCTTGCTTGCTGCAAATTATTCGTATAGAAGAAAATTTCATTTTTCAACTTTTGGTGGTAGAGTTCTTGCATAATAGACCGTTACCCTATCTCCCATAGAAAGAAATGTATTTGAAATTGTGGTTGTTTTCTGTAAATAATTGTGATTGAAGAAAAATTTATTTGTGCAGTTTTGGGGGTTCAGAAATTGTATAACATACCAACTCCAAATCTCCTATACAAACAAATATATTCTAAACAGTGGCTGGTTGCAGAAAAGTTCATTTTTGCAGTTTTGGGGGGGGGTTCAGTAATTGTATAACGTACCTTCTCCAATTCTCCTATACAAAGAAATGTATTATAAATGGTAGTTGGTTGCTGAAAATGATACTGTGTGGAGAAAGGTTCATTTTTGGCAGTTTTGGGGGTGAAATACCTTTCAAATATGCCATGTGTTATTGTCATACAAATATATATCCAGGAAATAGAGTTCTCTCTCTTGCTAAATCTTACTCAATGCCAAAAAGTGTAATATTGCCAGATTTTAAGTCCACGTAACGCTGAAATATACCAGTGCGTTATTGTGTTCCACGTATACAGTAGGGAAAAAGTATTTAGTCAGCCACCTATTGTGCAAGATCTCCCACTTAAAAAGATGAGAGAGACCTGTAATTGACATCATAGATAGAAAAAAATTGAGAAAACAAATCCAGAATATCACATTGTTTGATTTGGAAAGAATTTATTTGCATTTGCAAATTAAGATGGAAAATAAGTATTAGGTCAATAAAATAAAAAAAGGAGGAGGAGTAAGAGGTGTATGCAGTGCACATCAAGGTCATACAGGTGTAAATTTCAAAATAAATTCAGCCGTAAGACTTGTAAATCTAGCTGTTGGCAGCAGTATAATACAATTTGTTGAGGCAGCAGGCACAGGAGCAACAGACATGAGATGTAGTGTAGTTTAAATGTGTATTTCACATTGTCAAGAACACGTGCTACAGTTTACTAGTCAGTAACATTGGCAACCGGGGCAACAAAATGGTCAGAGATCCACGCTTGATTTATTTTTATAAATGTCAAACGATCCACATTATCAAGGGAAAGACGGATACGTTTGTCCGTTATCACCCCGTCAGCTGTGCTGAATGTGCGTTCTGAGATAACGCTGGCTGCTGGGCAGGATAAAACTTCTATGACATGTTGAGCAAGCTCAAGCCATTCATCTATTTTGGACACCCAGAAGTTGAATAGGTCCAGACTAAGTCCAAAAACATTGGTTTTTAGCCGTAGGTCGTCAAAGACCATGGTCTTAAGGCGGTCTCTGTGTGTCTGAATGCTGCCCTTCCTTGCAGTCGTTGGTGAAATTGTAAAAAACGAGGGAAAAATGGCACCCAGTATGCTTCTGGCACCCAGTATGCTTCTGCCACACTGCCTACTGTGGTTATTTGCCATTCTAAGGCTGCCGTGTTGCTGATGTTGTTCCACCATTACATTAGAATGTGAAGAAGATGCAAAAGATGTCTCGAGTCGGTCAATGAGCCCTGTCTCAAATGCCTGCATTCTACTGTGAATTTGTGTGGGTGGAAGGAAATTGCTCACTTTTGTCTTGTAACGTGGATCAAGGAGGGTGGCCACTCACAGTTTTAATTGCTGTTTTTTTTTCTTTTTTTTAAGAGGGAAATGCAATACCAGAGGATTATTTTTTAATAGGTTTGAAAAATTGTACTCAAGACAATATGGGTACAGAGAACAGTGAAAATGTTAAGACAAATAAAAAATGTCATGCATGTCAGCCAGTATAGGAACACTGGGCTTTGCCTTCCCCTGTCAGGGAATCTGCTAGTAAGATAACAGAAGGCATTAAGTCACAAAGAAAGAAAAAAATAAAAATTATTTTACGCATTTAACAGTCTTAAAAAAAAATGGGCTCGCGCCCCTCTCCTCTCGCTGAGGTGCCATCTCTTCACAATTCCTAGACAATTGACAACTGCATATAATGGGCATAGCATTTCAAAATACTTAATACAATTTAAGAAGCTCAAAGACGTAGTGGGATTCCCTCTTATTTTAAAAATGTGTTATCTAGAATTAAAGTACTAAAAAAAACTTGCATTTTCAAAATAGCTGATAAAATATTTCCCTGAATAGTACAAGGGAGTTACAGGAACCACTGATAAAAGACTTTAACAGATGTAGTTTATTCAGATTTGGATTCCATGTCTCCTCCATCGGATGCTGGGACCTCATCACTTTTTGTCTCTCCGTTTTCAGATGGCAGAACTTCTTTACTTCTTTGTTAGCTTCTTGTCTGTTTACCCTTCGCTGCTTTCTTTCCCTTTGCTGGAACTTTTTTGTTCTCAGACTTTTCCTTTACTGCACCTTTTCCTTTTTTGACTTTGGTTCGGCTTTTGGTAGAGCTGGTTTAGCTGCCAACGGTGCCAACTTTCTCTTGAGCTGATCCTTGGCATCACCAGCATCAGCGGCATTGGCCTTTCTCTTAGGCATGTGTAGTTTTCAGCGAAGCTGGGTGTCGGCGCTGAAATCCCTTTCCTCCTCTGGCAGATGGAGTCCTCACAAAGAACTGCTCCGTGTTTGCAAGTGGTTAATATGCCACAGCCAAGAGAACTATGTAATGCAGCGGGGTAGTGGATCCACTGGACCGCCGCAAGAGATGGTACTGACCACACCAGGGAGCGGAGTCTAAGTGGGTCTTGGTTTTCACCAGAGCCCGCCGCAAAGCGGGATGGACTTGCTGCGGCGGGATCCCACCAGGTCGCTCCCCCCGATGTGGCAGGCTGGTGGAGGCGGCCAAGGTGGAACGCGGTACAGAAAACGGTAGACAAGATCGGAGTCGAGGTCAGGCCAACAGGTCGGGGCAGGCAGCAAAGGTTCGGAGTCGAGGACGTAAGCAGACGGGACTGTTACATGAAATAGGCAAACCGGAACAAGACGAGGCTTCCTCTCATAGGACAAGGGCGCTATGGATTCGGCAATGAGGTCCCAGAGGTGGATCCTTTATATAGGAGCAGCGGCCGGCAAAACCAATTACCGGTGCGCGGTCCCTTTAAATTTGAGAGAACCAGAACGTGTGCGCCCTAAGGATCGGGACCGCGCGCGCCGGCCCACAGACAGTGACGGGGAAGCAGAAACGCGGACTGGAAAGTGGATGCGCCCGATGGGAAGCGTGGACCGCACCGCCTGCCTCGGGGGCCCGCTGGGGAGCATGGGAACGGCGCCACTGCGGCGCCACTCGTTACAGTACCCCTCCACCCTTTCGGCCTCCCCCTAGCCTGAAAAAATCTCCTCAGCATTCCTCAGTCCATGATGTTGTCCTCCGGCTCCGACGATCTTTCCTCGGGCCCAAACCCCTTCCAATCGATAAAGAAATAACGCTTCCATCTGATTGTCTTCGTGGCCAAAGTTTCCCTTACGGAAAAGACATCAGAGGTATCAGTCACCGGGGCAGGAGCAGACACCTTACGGGAACATCTATTCAAAATGACAGGCTTAAGCAGGGATACATGGAAGGAGTTCGGGATCCGCAATGTGGGGGGAAGTCGGAGTTTGTAGGCCACCGGTCTTCGATCTTCAAACGAACGTATCTAGAAGACAACCAGACCTTATCCCCAGGAACAAACGAAGCAGGAGGTCTGCGACGCTTGTCCGCTTGCTTCTTGGTCTGGGCGGAGGCCTGTTGCAGGGCCTGCCGAGTGTCGCTCCAAATGGACTTGAGGTCCACGGCAGGGACGTTCGAGGCCTCAGCCAGTGGGAGGGGATGAAGGCCATAAACTACAAAGAATGGAGAATCTCCCGCCGACTCCGAATCCAAAGAATGAACCAAATTTCTGCCCATGTAACAAGCTGGACCAGTCATCCTGCCGGGCAGATACAAAATGGCATAGGTAGTTGTCTAAGATCTGATTTACCCTTTCCACCTGCCCGTTAGTCTGGGGATGATACGCTGAGGAAAAATCCAGGTTCGCTTTAAGCTGGGAACAGAGGGACCGCCAGAACCTGGACACAAACTGCACCCCACGATCTGACACGATATGCCGAGGAAGGCCGTGTAAACAAAAGACATGCAAGAAGAAGAAGGTCGCAAGGCGAGGTGCAGAAGGTAACCCTGGCAATGGTACAAAATGCGCCATTTTGGAGACGCGATCCACAATGACCCAGATGACGGTGTTACCGGCAGAGGGTGGAAGATCAGTAATGAAGTCCATTGATAAGGTTATAGGCTCCTCGCAGATCCAATTTGGAGAAGATCTTGGCCCCTCGTAGGCGGTAGAAGAGTTCGGTGATGAGGGGCAGCGGGTAGCGGTTTTTCACAGTAATCTTATTAAGGCAACGGTAGTCTATGCAGGGTCAAAGCGAGCCATCCTTTTTCTCCATGAAGAAGAAATAGGAGCCAGATGGGGACGAGGACTTACGGATGAATCCTTTCCTGAGATTCCCCTTTGTATATATTGACATGGCCTTGGTTTCTGGCACGGAGAGTGGTTTAAGACCCTGCCCCGCGGGGGGATTGTTCCGGGCAGGAGACTATTGGGCAGTCAAAAAGGACGTGAGGGGGCAAGGTTTCGCTCCTTCGGAAAAAGACATCAGCGAAGTCCTGGTACTGGGCCCGGCGACGCCGGCAGCGGATTGGGGGTGCACCGGGCGAGGTGCCACCAGACAATGGAACTGGCAATTTTGTCCCCAACGTGTGACTTCACCAGTCTTCCAGTCCAGAACAGGTGCGTGTTGCTGCAACCATGGCAAGCCCAGCAGGACTGCCGATGAGGAGTGGGGCAGCACATAGAAGGAGATCCTCTCAGAATGCATCGCCCCTATGCACATAGAAACAGGCTCCGTGCGACAACGGATGGTATCGCATGGCATCCATGAAATTCCTGGCAGAACCGGAATCCACGAAGGCAGGAACTTGGACACGCAATCCAGAAGTTGTAACGATCTGCACCGGCATGGTGACACTTGGAGAGGGACTATCCACACCTAGGGACACCTCTCCTACGTGGCCTAGCTGCAAGCGTTTCCCAAACGTGGACGGAGCGGACAGTCTCGCCGAAAGTGTTCTGCACTGGCGCAGTAAAGACAGCGACGGGACAGCTCCTGTTCCGAGAGGTGAACACGGTCCACTTGCATGGGCTCCTCACCAGAGTGCTGAGGGAGAGGCAGAGGAGGCTTTTAGAAGACCGGAGCCAGACGAGGAAACAGACGAGGCCGGGCAGTCACATACCTGATGAAGCTCTTCCTGCCTTTCGATGAAACGCACGTCAATGCGTGTGGCCAGATGAATCAGACAGAGATGCCGGGAGGTCCCTCGCTGCCAAGGCGTCCTTAACCCTGCTAGAGAAGCCCTTCTTGAAGGTGGCGCAGAGGGCGCCCCTCATTCCAGGTTAATTCCGAGGGGCAGGGTGCGGAATTGAAAGGCGTAATCTTCCCCCTGGAGGAGTCCCTGGCGCAGATTCAGGAGAGCAGTCTCAGAGGAAGACGCTCGCGTCGGTTCCTCGAAGACGCACCGGAACTCCCTAAAGAAGGCCTGTAGATCGCTCACCACAGGGTCCCCCCTGTCCCAGAGGGGTGTAGCTCAGGCCAGAGCCTTTCCAGAGAGCAACTGAGGACAAAGGCCACTTTCGCCCGTTCAGACCGGAACTGATCGGCCATCAGTTTCACGTGCATGGAGCACTGCATAATAAATCCCCCGCAGAGCTTCGGATCTCCATCAACTTCGAGGGGAGAACATCGAAGCTTGGGTACCGAAATGGCTGGTGCAGGAACATATGGATGCGTGAGGGGATTGCCGCTTTGGGGGAATAAGCTGTTGCATC
The DNA here is from genome assembly GCA_025379985.1 of Phyllomedusa bahiana. Lineage (NCBI taxonomy): Eukaryota > Metazoa > Chordata > Amphibia > Anura > Hylidae > Phyllomedusa > Phyllomedusa bahiana. The sequence goes on from JAODAL010041166.1 coordinate 10,330, forward strand.
TGGCCGTATTTTATCCAACTGTTTTGTCCTTTGGGGCCCCACGAGATTGCTGGCAATGATGGATGTCCGGTCCTCCCTGTTGGCCCAAAGGCACCTTGGGGAATCCTGGCCGAATCCCAAATGAATGAGGGGGTATGATCCACTGGACCCCCCAAGCGAGGATTCCACAACCAGGGGGGCGGAGTCTAAGTGGGTCCCGTTTTTACCAAGCCCCCCCAAAGCGGGGGGGAATTGCGCGGGGGGATTCCACCCGGTTGCTACCCCCGTGTGGCAGGTTGCGGAGGCCCGAGGTGCCCCGCGGGACAAAAACGGTAGACAAGATTGGGTCGAGGTCACCAAAGGGCGGGGCAGGCACGAAGTTCAGAGTCGGGGGCGTAAGCAGACGGGCTGGTACAAAGAATAGGCAAAAACCGGGAAAAACAAAGGGTACCTCTCATAAGACAAAGCGCTAGGATTCGCAATGAGTCCCAAAAGGGGGAGCCCTTTATAGGAGCAGCGGGCCGGGAAAACCAATTACCGGGCCCCCGACATAAAGGGAAGCAGGAAAACCGGACTGGAAAATATGCCCACCGCCCGTCGGCGCCGCTTTGGGGCCAGGGGGAGGAAACCCCCATGGGTGCGGGCCACTCTTAAAAACTAATTCAAACCAATAGGATCCCTCCGCCTCTTACCCCCTTTCAAATTTCTTTTCCTTGAGCGTAGATCTTTTTAGGGCAAGTACACTAAGCATGGGTTTTAGATGCTGCCGTGATCTCCCAATCCCGGGTCGAGGGGCACAACGGAAAAATTACCCCTTCCTCCCCCTCCTGTATTCTGTGCCCAAACTCTTTTCCATTGAAGGTAATCAAAACCACGTCCCCCCCTGCCGCCTCATTCTCCTCCACTTCCCTTATCCCCACCATCATAAACCCCGGCTACTTCATGTGCTCTACTCTTGGCTGAACTGCCGTCCCGGACTTCCCGACCTCAAAAACCACCTAAAGAATTCCAAAACAATTTTGAAACAGCGGGCTTTCAAAACCCCTCCGGCGAGTAAGCTCTGTGTTCACCTCCTCCTCCCCCATCACTGGTGGCCCTTTCTGCCACAGAGTGCCTAACGTGTATTCCAGTAAAAATATAACCACAACGGTCATGCTAACAAGTTCATCGTCCCGACTGACCATCTTGGTGGCTGCTGCTGCCACAATTGCTAGAGCATGTGGAGGGTGGAATACCAGTGTGTCGCCACATCACATTTCAGATGGTGGACGGAGAGGCCCAGATGACGCTGCAATGCTGCCAGTCATGCCAAAGCAGGGTGTGGAAGCCAGTAGAGCTAAAACCTCGAGCCTTTCTCAGTAGACAGCCAAGACTCGGGTAGCGCTTGAGATATTTCTGCCCAACCAGGTTCATGACGCGTGCCAGGCAAGGGATATGTGTAAGTCTACCGATCTTAAGGGCAGCAAGGAGATTGCTCCCGTTGTCGCACACCACCTTGCCTGGCGCCAGGTTCTTAGCACCCAGACACTGATCATTCTCAGTACACAGAGCCGTTCAAAGCTAGTGACCTGTGTATTGACGGTCTCTCGAGACAAATTAATTTGAGAACGGCCTGGTTTCTCTTAGCACATGATACTAGCTATTGAAATTGGGGATCCAGACTCTGCTCCATCCCGCCAGTGTTGAAGACTGTCAGCCGACACCCTTACCAGAGGCACTGTCATCCACCAAACTCACCCAGTGAGCAGTCAGTGAGATGTAATGCCCTTGACAGTGCTTTCTAGTCCATGTGTCTGTAGTGAGATGGACTTTGTTGGACACCGATGCAGCCAACGCCCTGGAGCTCTTTTCTGAAAGGTGGTGGGCCAGTGCAGGGACAGCTTTTCTGGCAAAGAAATGCCTGCTCGACATCTGATATTGAGGCATGCCAGGGCCATGATGTGGCGAAACCCATCTGTGTCCACCAGGTGGAAAGGCAATATTTCCAAGGCCAACAGCCAGGCAATGCCGACATTCAGGCTTTTAGCTTTGCAATGGTTGGGGTTAAAGTATTTTTTATGCTCCCAAACCTTGTACACAGAAGGCTGGCTGATGTACGGCATATCTAATCTAGTCAAACTGGAACCTCCATGTTCCTCATTGGCATGTTCTTGCTGCCACCAATGGTACTTGCCGGCCTAATGTAGTGGGCCGAACCCCGTGTTCCCATTGCCATGTTCTTGCTCCTAGTGGTATGCCGTCTAATGTAGGGAACCGGAACCTCGCTGTTCCTATTGCCATTCTTGGTGCACAGTGGTACTGCCGTCTAATTTTATTTGGAACCGGAACTTCGGTGTTCCACACTGCTATGTTCTCACTACCACTAATGGTACTGCCATCTAATGTATTTGAACCGGAACCTCGCTGTTCCCCATTGCCATTTTCTTGCTGCCACTAGTGGTACTGCCATCTAATGTAGTTGAACTGGAACCTCGCTGTTCCCCATTGCCATGATCTCACTGCCACTAATGGTACTGCCGTCTAATGTAGTGGAACCGGACCCTGTCTGTTCCCCATTGGTATGCTCTCCCTGCTACCAATGGTACTGCTGCCTAATCTTTTCGACCCAGAACCTCGCTGTTCCACATTGGCATGTTCTCGCTGCCACCAATGGTACTGCTGTCTAATCTAGTCCAGCCTGCAGAGGAGTAACTTGAAGTTCTTGGGCCCTGGTGAAGAAAGTGATAGGGGCTCCTGACAGTTACCATGCGTCATTTCCAATACCGGTGTCTTCTTATGTTTGAAAGGGGCCTCATAGCAGCTGCTACCGCTACACCTCCTATAGCCACATTGTCCTCATCTTTTCAGTTAGCCATTGAAAGGAATTAATTATTTTAGCCTTTGAATTTTTTATCTGCAACTCTTAGAGCCAAATTTTCTTCACTAAGTTGTTCCACTTATCCATTTTAATGTTATGGATGCTAATTGACTTTAATGGGGTTCGAAATTTGAGTTGGAGTTCGACTAGAACTTTGAGGTAACTTCTCAAAATTCGAAGTTCTACTCAAACTTTTTAGGGTTCGCTCATCATTACCAGAGAGTAGATGGGTCAATAATTTTCCTTTCTATGCATCAATTAATACATTTAAAAGCATTTAAAAACATTTTACCCTGTACTCAAGGCCCTCTAAATATTGGCCTTCGCAACTGAAAAAATTTATTTAATCTTTTTAGTTAATAGGGTTTTAAACCGATCCTCAAAAACAAAAAAAATGTCATTTAGGAATCTAGAAAAATGTTTTACAGCCACCCACAGCTGTTTCAATCGCCAAAGATTTTCCCTCTGATGTCTGTCTGTCTTGTTGGATTTTAGTGGTCACAAAGCAACTGCTCATGTTTTTTACATAGTGACTAGGATTCGGGGAAGGGGTCTTTGATCGGGATTTTCCCCGTTTTGCCAGTTGGAGTCGGGAAAGGGAATTTTTTCCCTAAAATGAGGACAATTGCCTTCCCCTTATTGGGGTTTTTTCCCTTCCTCGGTAAACATTTTAAAAAATAGGTTTAAACGGATACGTCTTGCTTTTTTTCAGCCTTAGAAACCATGTAACTATGTAACCTGACGATGCTGTACAGCCTTGGCCCAGTAAGTGGACTATCTAATTGCTAGTCTCTCAAAAAAATTCGAGATTTGGCAGAATGGGGTTTTCAAATTTTGGGGTTTTGTTTTGGGTCCCGTTTTTAGTATTTTTAGGTCTATTTGTTCTATTAAGTGCTTGTTCTGAAGAATGTTCTTTTTAAAAACTGTTAGTAATGTAAAACTTTGCTTTTGTTCAGGGGCTTTTTGTCCACCCCACCTTTTCCATGACATTTTTTATCCCGAAATCCAGTTTTTATTTTGGTTTTTTTTTTCCCTCTGCTCACCTAAGGATTTTTGGGTTAGAGCCCCCTGTATGTGTTAAAACAGCAAGACAAGCTAAGGCCCCTAGGGCCGGGTGTAAACTTTGGCTTGGGCCCTCCCCAAATCTCAAAAGTTACCCCTACTCTTTGACAACAATTTTCCCCTTTGTGACGAGTCTCTGGGGAACATGCCACGAAATTACTACTTAAGGGGAAGAAAATTCATTTGAAACAGGACCAGGCTGGAAAAAGAGGTAAACTTACAGCATGGTATTTTTATGTATGTGTGTACATAAATGTATATATCTAAATACATGTATCTATATACATATATTTACAGTGTATGTGTGTGTGTGTATATATATAGTTAGATGGCGGCTGGGAAGGTGCAGGTCTGTCTTTGCCAAGCCTGCTTATGCCGCCCAACTTGACAGTATGAGTGAACGACAAGTGTGTGCAGAAAGCATAGGAGGCTGTTCGGTGAAATCTCTGATGGACTCTGGGAGTCTGGTGACCTTAGTCCATGCCAGTTTGGTGGACACTGAAACTCCAGACTCACTGCCTGGGGGTGGTTTGTATACACTAAAGACTGTCCCTTTAGCGATAGTCACAGTGGAGACTCCATGTGTATCTATGAGCCATGAAGTTGGCATGGTGAATAATTTCATGTACCCTGTGATAGTAGGCCGTGATTTTCCCTTATTTTGGAATATGTGTGAAAATTAGCAGACCAAGGTGTGTAAGAAAACTCAAAATATAAAAAAAAACTGGCTGATTAATGTAAATGATCGGACACTGGTACCGGAGTGAGCGCATAGTTTTCCGTTAAAAGTCCTAGCGAGGAAAATTTCCCAGAAATTGAGTTTTCCACCTTGCAGGTTGCCAGAGGGAACTTTTGTACAGAGCAGATAAGGGATCCCAAATTAGCAAGCACCTGGAAAAGTGTAAAGGTTAGAAATGGGGTTTAGCAAGAACCGTGCTTAGAGTTGGAGTATCCACATTTTGTGGTGCATGAGGAATTGAATTACAGGATAAAGAAAACCCAGACTGAGGTGGTAGAACAACTGGTGGTACCACAGTCAAACATACACATGGCATGTATAAAGCAGTGAGGAATTCTGTCGATCATGTCCAGAATGTCAGCTTAACACCCCTCGGCCACACTTTCGTAACCCACTGGTTGTGCTGCCAATAATTGAGGTATTGTTCAAGCATATCACCATGAATTTAGTTGGGCCACTCCCCAAGTTGGCCTGGGGTCATCAGCACATTATGGTTATCCTGGACTACACCACTCGGTACCCGGAAGCAATTCCTCTCAGGAACACCTCCGCTAAAGTGATTGCCAGAGAGCTCTTAGATATGTTCACCTGAACTGGGATACCCACAAAAATCCTAACTGACCATAGAAACCCCTTTATGGTGAAAGTGACAAAAAAGCTGTTCCATCTCCTACAAATTACACAGCTGCACACCTCAGTATATCATCCCCAGACTGGTGACCTTGTAGAAAGGTTTAACAGAACTTTGAAGGGGTTGCTCAAAAAAGTGATAGACAAGGATGGGAAAGACTGGGACCATCTTTTGCTCTACCTGATGTTTTGTGTTAGAGAGGTTCCACAGGCTTCCATAGGGTTTTCCCCATGTGAGCTATTATATGGCAGACATGCCAGAGGTCTGCTGTATATAGCGAAAGAGACCTGGGAGCATGAGCAGTGTCATTGAACATATCACGGAAATGCAGATAGGATTGTGGCAGTGATACTGATTTTAAGGAGCATGTAGTTTGGCATCATTTTTTTAAATGTCGTTTTTTTTTTTATACGACACTAGGGGGCTTAGAAATTTAGTAGTAATTTTCAAATTTTCAAGAAAAATTGCAATATACATTTTTTAGGGACCACTCCAGTTCTAACGTAACTCCAAATGGCCTGTATGTTAGGTACCCCCATAAAGGACTTTATCTAAGAAACTCCACCCCTTAAAGTATTCAAAATAGCATTTAGGAAGTTTATTAACCCACTAGGTGTTTCACAGGAATTAAAGCAAAGTGGAGTTGAAATGTAAAAATTTCACTTTTTTTGCAGATTTTTAATTTTTATCCATTATTCACAAGAATACGGTAAATGTGAACAGGGAAATGCAGCTTAATATTGATTCCCTATATTCTGCTGTTTTCAGAGATATCCCATATGTGGCCCTAGTGCGCTATTTGGCTCAACCCCAAACCTCAGAATCGGAGGAGCACCGACCGGACTCTGGGGTCACATTTTCATTACAATTTTATTTAGGCGCCATTTTAGGTTTGCAGACGCCCAAAGGTGCTAAAACTTAAACACCCCTAAAATGACCCCATATTAGAAACTACACCCCTTATGGAATATATCCAGGGGTGTAGTGAGTATATCGACCCCACAGGTGTTTCACATATTTTTTTAGCATTAGGCTGTGAAAATGAAAAACATTTTTTTTCCAACAATCTGCAATTTTAGCTGAAAATGCTAAATTGTTACAAGGAATGCTGGTAAAAAAGCACCCAAAATTTTGTTACACATTTTCTTCCAAGTTTGGCAATACACTACATGTGGGTGTAAACTGCTGTTTGCGTGCATGTCACGATATATAAGGGTGGGAGTGTTATTTGGCTTTTGGAACGCAGATTTTGGTGGGGTCATGTCGCATTTACAAAGCACCCAAAGTACCAGAACAGGTGAAACCTTCCAGAAGTCACCCCATTTTGGGTTCAATACCCCTCAGGGATCTCATCTAGGGCTCTACTGTGCATTTTATGCGCACAGGTGTTCCATAGTTTTTTTTTTGCATTGGGCCATGAAAATGGGTGGGAACGCAGTTCCACCATTGTTTTTTGGGCTTCAATTTTACAGCGTTCACCGTGCAGTGTAACTGACATGATAACTTTACTATAGGGGTCGATAGAATTGCAATGATTTAAATTGTGCATAGTTTTTTTATGTTTTATATATCTATTTCTATTTTTGTAAAAGTAATAAGAAATTGCGTTTTTATGTTGTCCTATTCTGATAGCCATAACTTTTTCTGATTATGCCCTTTTTTTTGTGGGATGAGTTGACGCTTTTATTAGTACCATTATGGGGTGCATATGACGCTTTGATCACTTTTTATTAAGGTTTTTGTGGGGCATTTTGAACAAAATACAGCATTCCTGGTAGTGTATTTTATTTTTATTTTTTACAGCAGTCACCGTGCGGCATAAATGACATGCTAGTTTTACTCAGCAGGTCGATATGATTACAGCGATACCCAACTTATATATTTTTTACTGCTTTTACACAATAGAAACACTTTTATTCAAAAAGGAAAACACGTTTTTGCATTGTCATAGTCTGAGAGGCATAACATTTTTATTTTTCTGTGTACAGAGCTGTGTAAAGCGTTTTTTTTAGCGGGATGAGTTGATGTTTTTTATTGGTATCATTTAGGGGGACAAGACTTTTTGAAAAGTTTTAAATCCGTTTTTGGAAGGCAGGGTGAAGAAAATACTGCAATCCTAGTAGTGGTTTTTATTTTTATTTTTTAACAGCGCTCACCGTGCAGTATCCAAGACCAGTAAGCTTTACTCTCTGGGTCGATACGATTACATCGATTTATATAGTTTTTTTTTATTTTGAAGCACTTTAGAAAAAAAAAGTGTTTTATTTTGTAAAACAATATTTGTGCATCACTATCCTCTGAGAGCCCGAACTTTTTTATTTTTCCGTATACAGAGTGTTTGTAAAGGGGAAAAGAGCGATGTATGTTTTTTTTGTTTTTTTTTTGTTTGTGCTTTACTTTTTTTTTTTTTTTTATAACTTTTTCACTTTTCCCCAGTGAGGATTTGTAACAGCAATCATCAGATTGCTGTTACAATGGTAGACCTGTACACGGCATTGCTGCTGTGTACTAGTCGCCATGGTAACTGCCAGTCACCATGTTCACAATGCATTGTGGGTATGGTGATGTCACCAGACTACCCGGATGCTTTCACAAAGCATCCGGAGACTTGGGTAAGAAGATCAGTAGCGCCGCAGAGCCGCAGCTTAATTATCATTACCATGACAGGTCACGATAATGAAGTGTTAATCACCCGTGGCCGGAGCTGGTCCCATGTCACAATCGTGCGGGGCACGTCTGTAAGCCTGCAGGATCGCCAGGACGTATGCATACGTCCAATGTTGGGAAGGGGTTAAAGGGGTTTTCTCGCTACAAAGATCATATCTCTAATGATGGGGACAGTAAAATTAAGCACTTTGGCAATTGGTTTGTATTACCTAAATCATTTAGTATAGTATCTATGAGCTAATCTGTAAGTGTCTGGAGCTAAATCTGAAGCCTGGAGGGTCAGGTCACGCCCCTTTGCTGTGATTGACTGCCTAATATTTAGTTCAGCCTTGTCGGGACATGCTCCCTGTGCTGTGATCGGCTGCCTGCACTCTGTGCTTACTCCCCTCTGAGCTGTGTAAAATGAAAGTGAAACTAGTTGCTGCAGCTTTCTGTGCTGTCTGTGTAATAAAGGTTGCCTGGGCTCCTCTCCATGCTCCTCTCACAGTGATAGCTCTATTTGAAGGATCTGGGCAATTACTGAGTCTCTAGCTATTAGATTCACTCTCCTCCCTTCCCCCATATAACACAGCCTTTTACATTCTGCTCCCCCTCTGCCTCCTGCCTGGTAACAGAGAGGGAGCAGAGTGCCTTTCTCAATTTTTTTTTTTAGCAGTTCAGGCTGTATGTATAACTGTTTACACCAATATAAGCGTTCTGGTTACAAGGATTGGAGTCTGGAGAGGAGGTGACAACTCTCCAGGCATGATAACTGACCATTGTCGGAGGCCTGCAGAGCTGTGACATCCTCTCCCTTCCACTGCCCACACAGAATGATGTCATCTCTCTTCATTGAGGGAAGACACGCTTACTGGTAGGAGAGACCCACTCTTGGATTTGAAGCTGTAAGAGACAGAGAAACAGCTCATGTCTGCGAAAGCCTGTGGTGAGACAAGCCCTTTAAGGTTCTGCAATGACTTTAGGAAGCTAAATGAAATAGCCAAGATCAATGCATATCCGATGCCAAGAGTGGATGAGTTGATAGAAAAGTTGGTGCCCGCCAGGTACATCACCACTATGGACTTTACAAAAGGTACCATTCACTAAAGCAGCTAAGGAGAAAACGGCTTTTTCTACGTACAACGGCCATTTTCAGTATGTTATTCTTCCCTTTGGCCTCCACTGTGTGCCTGCCATGTTCCAGAGGTTGATGGATCTCAGCTTAGACGGAAAATCCTACATGGCTAAAGTGCAGGCGGTCCTGGACTCGTTAGGCCAACCTGACCGCAAACCCCAAGAAATGCGCCATATGTTTTGAGGAAACTTTGAGTCTCTCGGTTCACATATTTTGATCAAAAGATGTTTAAGCTGCCCACGACTTTCAACGTGATCTCAAAATCAGGCAGTCCTATCCTATCTTTACCTCTCAATCGAGCCAATCAGGCCTCCCGCTGGGTCAATCGACCTCCATCATTCAGAGAGAAAAAATAAAAAACACCCAACCTGCAAGCTGCCCTTCTTATGACAGCCTGTGAGAGTGGGCGGACAGAAAACAAAAATGGAAGCACCCTTTCCTTCCCATATAGGTTAAAATCAATGTACACCGAGTATAACGTATGTTTTCTGCACACAAAAACATTTCTGAAAAAACGTATGCAAACCTGAGTGCCACTGCAGGGCTGCGGCACACATGTAATTATACATGTACGCACACAGACCGCCGCCAGCGGCACATTTCTGCAAAAAGGGCAATACACAACGTGGAAATCCCTAAAGAAGCATTTATGCTATCTATCATACATGAAAAAAATTTGAGACTCTCGATCACCTATTTTGATCAATAGATGTTTAAGCTGCCACGACTTTCAACGTGATCTCAAAATCGGGCAGTCCTATCCTATCTTTACCTCTCAATCGAGCCAATCAGCCTCCCGCTGGTCAACCGACCTCCATCATTCAGAGAGAAAAAATAAAAAACACCCAACCTGCAAGCTGCCCTTCTTATGACAGCCTGTGAGAGTGGGCGGGGACAGAAACACAAAATGGAAGCACCCTTTCCTTCCCATATAGGCTTAAATCAATGTACACCGAGTATAACGTATGTTTCTGCACACAAAAACATTTCTGAAAAAACGTATGCAAACCTGAGTGCCACTGGCAGGGCTGCGGCACACATGTAATTATACATGTACGCACACAGACCGCCGCCAGCGGCACATTTCTGCAAAAAGGGCAATACACAACGTGGAAATCCCTAAGAAGCATTTATGCTATCTATCATACATGAAAAAACTTTGAGACTCTCGGTTCACATATTTTGATCAAAAGATGTTTAAGCTGCCCACGACTTTCAACGTGATCTCAAAATCGGGCAGTCCTATCCTATCTTTACCTCTTAATAGAGCCAATCAGGCCTCTCGCTGGGTCAACCGACCTCCATCATTCAGAGAGAAAAAATAAAAAACACCCAACCTGCAATGCATATCCGATGCCAAGAGTGGATGAGTTGATAGAAAAGTTGGTGCCCGCCAGGTACATCACCACTATGGACTTTACAAAAGGTACCATTCACTAAAGCAGCTAAGGAGAAAACGGCTTTTTCTACGTCCAACGGCCATTTTCAGTATGTTATTCTTCCCTTTGGCCTCCACTATGTCCCTGCCATGTTCCAGAGGTTGATGGATCTCAGCTTAGACGGAAAATCCTACATGGCTAAAGTGCAGGCGGTCCTGGACTCGTTAGGCCAACCTGACCGCAAACCCCAAGAAATGTGCCATATGTTTTGAGGAGGCTCAATATCTGTGGTACAACATTGGTCGGGGAATCATTAAGTCCCAACTGGATAAAATTGAAGCTATTAAAAATTGGGCTACGCCAGTGTCCAAAAAGCAAGTGTGAGCCTTCTTAGGCATAGCCGGATATTATTGAAGATTTGTTCCAAATTTTGCTTCAATTGCAAAACTCTTTGTCGACATGGCTGTCCAGCAAAACTAAGCAATCGTGGGAGAAGCACCTTAGTGAGAGAGGTAAAGGAGAACCCAAGATCACTGTGGCTGACCTCCTGAGATGCAGTAGGGAGATGGGAGAAAGTTCCACAAAGTCAACTATCACTGCAGTCCTCCACCAGTCGGGGCTTTATGGCAGAGTGTACTGATGGAAGCCGCTCCTCAGTGCAAGACATATGAAAGCCCGCATACAGTTTCCAAAAAAACACATGAAGGTCTCCCTTCATGTGTACTGATGGAAGCTTGACAAAGGGGGCGTACCTCGAAACGTAGCAGGTGCTAGTGAGCAGGAGTGTGATGGAGACCGCACGTTCAGAGCTGCAATGGACCTCAGGCTATTGAAAGACAACTTAAGACATTAAGGTTGGATAAATATAAATTTTTACCCAAAGATTACTCTAATATAAGTGCTGGAAAAGAAGATATTGCTGTACAGAAAGTGTGTGCAAATAAGATTAAATTTATATGCAAAAGAAGGAAAGTGTATCAAGTATTTGTTTATGGCAACCATTCACATTGAGGAGTATTGTTGCCTATGTAAAAGAGTAATCAGGGGTTTTAGAATATAGAATAAAGACGGATACATTTACATAAGTGGACAAAACAGAATTACACCTTTGCATTCAGAACATTAGAATTCTTATTGTTAAAAAAAAAATATAAACAGCCTGACTGGACTACACATTTGTTGGGGATTAAGAATTTGGACATGCACTGACCCTCTAAAGAGACTGGGAGTTAACTTACATTCTATGTAGAACTAAAAGTCCCAGCAGGTGAATGGTGGCAAGCGGGATGCTGAATGGGGAGGCCACGGGATCCACTCCCCTTCAATTAAGAGCAGAGGCAGCAGGGTTGAGAGCAATCACAGCTGAGTAACCAAGAGAGCTATTCTATGTCAGAATATTACACATCAGGACAGAGGACATCAGAACCCATTATACTGTAAATCACTGGGGTCCATCGGGTGCTCATGGTAATATCTATATGACAGATCTGAAACTGTGTTGTGGTTTCCATTGTAAGCAGAAACCACAATACACAATGTAACATAATAAATGATGATAATAATAATAATAATAATAATAATAATAATAACATAGCCTTATTGAAAATCATTTCCTTTCTTGCATCCTTAGTTTAGACAGCATTGACAGTGCAACTCTTAGAAGTGTTGGCTTTACAGTTTGCTATGCACGCACCATTTACTTCAGTGGCCCACAGGGACCAATAACATTGTGTTGATCCATGAAATGACTCTGAAGAGCAGAAGAAATGTTTCCTCTTGGATGCTGATGTCAGTCACGCTCTTTAGATGACTGTATGAAAATTGTCCGTACTGCTCTGTGTTCCTGTCGGTTACTGATTCTATTCTAAGTATGACATGGAGTGAGCGATCGTGTAACACAAGTGCTCAGTGATTTTATATTAACATCATCTTGAGAGGTAAGATTTTTGTAAACCACAGGGTCCCTGAAATATTGTATTTGTTAGGGAACAAAAATCACCTACACCAATATAATGGAGACCTACATAAAAAGAGATGACATTTTAATATGAAATCTGCATATTTAGGGCAGGAGCTTGATTGCTTTAATTGAATAATGCAATTTCCACATCAGTTACAGTAATAAATTGACAAATGTGTCAATGAACTTATTAATAAAATTTCAGGTCACATCACAGATTCTCAATCAGGTCTTTGCTTTGAGTGGACCATTAACACATGAATATGCTTTGATTTAAACCATTCCATTGTAGCTTTGACTGTATGTTGAGGGTTGTTGTCCTTCTGGAAGGTGAACCTATGCCCAGTCTCAAGTCTTTGCAATTTCTAATAGGTTTTCATCCAGGATTGCCATGTATTTAGCTCTAATCAAATTTACGTTGCTCTGTACACCCTCCGTAGATATCACAATTCCATTATGTAAATACCCGTACTAGATGTATTATTTAAAATATAGCCTTTATTTTTCCAAAATTTTCAGCCAAATTCATAAACATTTTCGGCCCAAGACGAGACCTTCATCAGACAAATGGCTGTGAATACCATAAAGTCACAATAAATATCACATCTATTACGCTAATACAGAAGACTACCTAGAAGACTATAACATAACTTACCTATATTTACTTCTTGTTTGAGCAATACGGTCCCATGGTTGCACTTACATGGAGTGGCCTCTGTTAGTCTATATGAGTTTTACTGCTATAGATTAACTTTGGGCTCCCATGTTGTCTGGTGGGGGTGAATGTAAGCCCTCCTATTATATGGATTAAACGTGAGCTTTATTTTTTTGATAGGCGCCCATTTTCCTAATATACTACAAGTAAAGGTAACTTTGTTTTTCTCCGGTGGCTTGATCTCTACATGCACCCTTTATGTATGGAATCTCCGCAATTTTTTAATTACACGTTTTCTGAGTTATTGGTTTTCTTTGGTGTATTTTCATTTATTATTTTTTATACAGTAGATTTTTTGTACAGTTTATTTGATGTTTATTTGTATCTTTTATGTATATACACGTTAGTTAGTCTTTTGTATTAGTGAAATAGATGTGGTATTTATTGTGATTTTATGTTATTCACAGCCATTTGTCTGATGAAGGTCTCGTTTAAGGCTGAAAACGTTTCTGAATCTGGCTGAAAATTTTGGGAAAATAAAGGCTATATTTTAAATAATACATCGAGTACGGGTATTTACATAATGGAAATGTACACTCACCGGCCACTTTATTAGGTACACCTGTCCAACTGCTCGTTTACACTTAATTTCTAATCAGCCAATCACGGGCGGCAACTCAGTGCTTTTTTGGGGCAGTAGACATGGTCAAGAAATCTCCTGCATTTTCAAACCAGCACGTAGGGGAAGAAAGGTATTGATCCCTTTTGAAGGGCATGGTTTTTTGGGTGCCAAAAGGGGCCCTGTCGAGTATTTCAAAACGCTGATCTCCGGGGATTTCACCAAAACCATCTCAGGGTTTACAGAGAATGGCCGAAAAAAAAAAAAAAAATCCAGTACAGCAGCCCGGGGCGAAATCCCTTGTTGATCCCAAGGTCAAAGGAAATGGGCAACTGTTCGAGCATAAAAGCAACAGTACTCAAATACCCCCCCCTTTAAAAACCAAAGGGGAGAAGAGCATCTCTGAACGCACATACGAAAACTTGGGGCAGATGGGCTACACAGCAGAAACCACACCCGGGTCCCCCCCTTTCAGCTAAGAACAGGAAACTGAAGCTCCAAATTTTTGCCCAACTCATCAAAATTTGCAGAAGAAGTTTGGAAAAAAAACTTGCCGGGTTATGAGTCTCATTTCTGCTGCGATTTTCGGATGTGGGGTCAAATTTGGGCTAAACAACTAAGAAATCCATCCTGCCTTGTATAAACGGTTTCGGGCTGGGGTGGTGGGTCAGGGGGGGAAATTTTCTTGGCACTCTTTGGCCCCTTGGTACCAAATTGAGCATCGTTCAACACTTGTTGAATCTAGCCACGAAGAATGGGGCATTCTAAGGGCAAAAGGGGGTCCAACCCCTTACTACGGGTGTCCCTAATAAAGGGGCCCGGGTGGTGTTTTTACTCTATTCATCTCCTATCGCTCTGACCAACTGCAAGCTGAAGCAAAAAAAACCATCTTCCGGGGGTTGGGGATTCAGGTGATTGCAGTGTTGGCTTCCCCCAACATCGCATTTTGGGATTTATCCATCTGACCAGAGCACCTTTTTCCCTGCTTGCTTGCCCCTGCAAACTTTTTTTCAAACTTAAAAATTTTGGGTTGCTTTCAAAAATGACTTTTCTTTCCTCCCTTATAAGGCCATATTTGTGGAGTACAGCACTAATAGTTTTTTCGTGGGCAACTCCAAGGGCCCGGGGCCCCATACTGCTTTTTCTAAAAAGTGCGTTCTTGTCTAGGCTGTCCGTTTAGGTGGACGGCCAAGTCTTGGTAGGTTAGCATTGTGCTTCCATTTAGAGATGATGGATTGAACAGTGCACTGTGAGATGTTCAGAGCTTGACCTATTTTTTTGAAAGCCTAACCCTGCAACACACTTTACCACATTTATATCCCTGAGCTGTCTGGTGTGTTTCTTGGTTTTCATGATGCTGTTTGTTCACTAAGTTCTCTAAGAAACCTCTGAGACCTTCACAAAACAGCTGTAATTAAACTGAGAATAAATTACATACAGATGTACTTTATTGATTTATAAAGACAATTGATCACACAGGATTTTATGTCGGGGTATCAGTAACAAGGCTGAAAATATATTCACTCCCCACTTTTCCAAATTTTAATTTGCAAAGATTTGGAAAAGCATGTTTGATTTTCTTTACACTTGACAAATACTTGCTTCTTTGTGTTGCTTTGTCACATAAAATACATTTAAGTTTGTGGCTGAAACATTTAAAAATTAACACTATGAGGGATATTAATACTTTTGCAACCCACCGTAAAATGAAATTCTTTACTAACTCTGACAAGACAAATAAAAACAACAGCAAATACATTCAAACATTACATCTTCTGTTGCATGGATTCATTTATTTTTCACTTGTAGATAGCATGTCCCAGAATGGTGTCTGTAGTAGAAACTGCATCCACTTAAGTGCAGAGTTGTGTGCCAGGACAACTGCAACTGGTGTGAGCCTGGTTGAGACTGCCCCTTCCCGCCCCCCGTGCGTACACTTTGGGTACCACCCTCATCACACTGTACATTCCTGTACAGTGTTGTGATGTGTGCTCTGACTAAAGGAGAACGATGACTGAAGAGTGGCTCCTGATACAAATAGGTTTCAAGTCCCTCTCTAATAGCCCACAAACAAATGCCTTATGTTCACAAAAATGCAAAGGGTGTGTGGTGTTTTTGTATTATATATATATATATAATTTAAAATATAAATTATATTTAAAATATTAAATATATATATATATTATTAAAATAATATAATTGTGACAAGGCGACTGCTGGTAGTCGCAGATCCTGCCCCTAGAGGGGCAAGGCTGGAACCTTCTGTAGATGCGCCACCAGGGAAATGGGCTCGTGGGGGAAAAGCCACCTATTTTGTGTCGTGCATGTTACGTAAAATTACGGTAGCGGCTAAATAGCTGCAGGCACTAGTTATGGGTGGCTTTCCCGGGGACAGTATAGTGTGGGGTGGGTGGCCCCCCCGCTTTCCAGGTCCCTGGGTTCCAGCCCAATTTTGGGACATCTTCGAGGCCATAAAACCTTTTAAATCAGGTGTTTCTGGGGGGGGGGTCTGCTAGCTGGTAGTGCAGTAGAGGAGCGGGAGAGGCTCGGCCCGGGGAGGCTTGAGGAAGCCCGTGACTGTACTGAAGTGCGGAAGTGTAATATGGACATTTGGGTCCAGACAACGTTTTGGAGGAGCCTCTTTTAGTTGGTGGCCGAGGGCCTAGGATTTTGTTTTGTATGTTTTCCAATCTGTATAAAACCTTTCCTCAATAAAGCTGGTGGGGGGCCCAAAAAAACTGAAACCGTGTCTGAGTGCCACCGCCTACGAAAGACGGCGACCCAGGAGCCAAACCCCGGGACACCCCGGAGGGCGCCCAGATGTGAGTGGGCTTACAATTGGGGAGGAGGGCTGTGGGCATTATTGGCCTGACAGACAGAACGTGCGCAGGAAAATTTTAAAGGGCCGGGAGACTGACGTGCCCTCAGTGGAAGAGGGTGAAAACCCTCTTTTGGGCAAAGCTGTGTTGGAATTTTTTTTTTCCCTTCCATGGGTAAGCAGGGTCTTTGCAAAAATGACGCTGGGGAGGATATCGTCCCTACCTTGCAGCCTTCGAGCGGTTTGCCTCCGCAAGAAAACTCCAGCAGACAAAGGGTGTTTCCCTGGGTGTTTACGGGCAAACCCCAGAGGTCTATTGTGACTTGCCCTAGAGGAAACGGGGTACCACAAGGTAAAGGAGGGTTTTCTGGCATTCAGGGGGTTAACTCTGGACAAGGGAGCCGCCCAAGCCCAGCAAGGAAGCCAGAGGTTTTTGCAGCCCCAAACCATGGATTTCCAATGGGGGGAGTCCCGGTTCTGGCTACCGGGCAGCACCAACAGATGCCAGTAAGGACCCTGGATTTGCGAGGGGGTGGGACCCCCTTGGATAGATCTGGACTTCGAGAATATCCCCAGAGTCACTCAGATATAATACCGTTTCTGAAACCCAAAAAACCGGGTGCTGGTAAACTGTGACCATATTTTTTGAGACCTGTCGGGGAATGTAAATCACTGCTGGAGGTATGTGAGGAGTTGCAGGGGGAATTATCCGGGGCAAGACTTCCCATTTTTTCTGGCAGTTTTGGGGGACTGAGAGTGTACCAAGGGACAGGTACTTTTCTGGAAAAAACCCCTCAAAGGTGGGGTAAACGTCCCCAGAACTGTTGCCAAGTGAGCCAAGGTAAAAAAAGGGCATTGACCGGATATCTGGATTTGGGACATCTTTTGGACTTGATGTTTCGAGGGGTCTGAAAGGGGGTTTTTTTAAAAAGGTCACTAATGAGTTAAGGACCTCTAAAAGTACTCAGTTCCACTACCTGGGGGGGGGAACGGGGCCCCAGAGTCAGCTGCCAAAGCAGAAATAGCTGTTAAAGCGACTCAGTAAAGCAGTGCGGGGGGGGTTAGCTTCAGGGCGGCCCGGTGGGGAAAAAAAGCGGCAAAGAGTGCCAAAAACAGAAGTGAGCAGCTCATTTGGGCCCTTGGAGGTCAGGGCTACGTGGAAATAATGTGAGAGTATCACAGAGGATGTGTGTCCCGAGCTGGAGGGAACCAGAGAAATTGCTACCACTCAGTCCCAGGGGGGCTAAGGGTTCCCTAGCAAACAAGGTTCCCTCTGCATTCCTGCAAAAAAAAACCATGAGTATGAGTTGCCCAGCTGGGGGGAAGTGTCGGGGGGCCCAGTCGTAAATGTTCTCCCATGACCCCAGCGCACTGTTGTACCTGAGGGGTAGCCTGAAAATCGCAGGAAATGCTGTCCATGCTTGTGACCACCCGTTTGTCCCAGTTGAAGCAGGGGTGATGGCCGGGAAGTTCTGAAAGTTTGCTCTCCTACATGTTGAGGAGACTCGTTAATAAGGGGGGGGGTGCCCCCAAAACTCGGTGAGGTTTCTCCTGCATGAAGGCGCCTCAGATACCTGTGGAAAAAAATTATGCTGAGCTCTGTATACTAAGATTTCACTAGCTCCAAGGGTTCGTTTTGCCATAACTTTACTGCCATGTCACCAAGACTCAGTATGGGAAGGAGGGAGCTCTAACCCCCAGAGCTGGGTTTTATGCTTGAACCCATGATGGCAGGGGGAGTGTTTGAAATCTCCAAAAGATAAAGGGTTCCTGGTTCTGATTACTACCAAGTGTTTTTCCCTTCAGACAAGGGAAAAATACTTTTAGTATCAAAGCGTTAGGTCCCGGGGGTGGGTGTGACTATATTGGGGGCTTTGTCCAGCAAGTCTGCGCCCTATGGTGGAGAAGGTGACTGAATTACCCAATTGAAACAAGCCGGGCGGGGGTTTTAGTTGGAGACCAGAAGGAGGTTAGTCTGGCTACCCTTTATGGGACCAAGATACAAAAGTGCCCAGATAGAAATGAGAGTTCTCCCTTAGAGATGGCTGTGGGAATGGGAAGGAAACATCTCCACACTTGCTTCCAAAGGGGCTGCTGCAAATGGAGCAGGTGAAAACTGTGCACAGGGGAAATGTGTCCCCTTTATATTGGTGAGGTCCCGGGTTGCAAGAGAACAGTTTGGCCCCTTAGGCAAATGGGGCCCCTAGGGGGCCCCCAAAAAAACAATCACAAGTCCAGTACAGGTACAGGTGTGAAACTCAGGGGAAATGCCAGTGACCCTGATACTGCAAAAATATTGCATGGAAAATGGAAACACCCTAAAGTCGTCTTCTCACGCTGGAATCATGGGTATGGAGGGAAGCGGCCACAGACCGTAGAAACTCACCCGGTAAGGAAGGGTAAGTCACGGCAGGGGTTTTCCCTTTGGGGGCAGTGTCTGTATAACCATGGACCATGACCTACAGTTAAGGGGGGGCACAGGGTACATTGTGCCACAGTCGGTCCACTGCGTGGGGGTTACCATCACTGAGGGGGTCAGGGGTTTGACCAATTTCCTCGTAGGGAACCGTGCAGCAAGTACCCGAGGGAGAGCTTCAGGGGGCCAGTGAAAAGTGAAACGTACTACTTGAAGAGACAGGGGTGGTCCGTGAGGACCAGAGGGGCCTGGGGTTTTAAGAAATTTGGGTCTCATTATAATCCTGCAGACCAGAGGTAGAGGGTTTTTACTCAGGTGCAGCCCTAGGGGCCTGGGGATAAGACCCCCGAAAGTGGGGTGTTCTACCTTCTGATAAAACTAGTAGGTTACTGAGACAAACCAGGGGGCCCTTGCTTTTGCGGGCCCAAATAGTGAAAACACGGGCCAGGGGGGACAAGCCCAAGTAATTGGTGTGTGTAAGGCCCCAAAAGTCGATTTGCGGTATGATTGCAATAGTAACCCCGTGAATGTCGCATGCGGGTGTGGGTGATGACATTTTTGGTGCAGGCATGCAAGGATGGGCCCCTTTAAAAGTGGCATGACCAGCTGTTTTCCCGTTATAGGGGGAAAGCATGGGATAAGCCCATTATGTAGGACCCCTGTTATCTTTGCCCCTAAGGATTAGGGAAGCGTTGCCCCAAAATAGGAGCTTTGACCCCGGGGGAGCCGGGCAATGTGAGAAAACCCCACGGGCTTTTTTCGAGGGGGGATATGGACAAAGGGGCTGTGGTGTCGCTAAACCCCGCCCCAGGGGTCATGGCTGGACCCTTTTGTAGAGCGCCACCGAGGAACGGGGGTTCGGGGGGGGAAAAGCCACCTATTTTTTTGTCATGTCAGTTTCTGTCACTTACGGTATGGCTAGAAAAGTGCAAGGGAGCTAGTTATGGGGGGGCTCTTCGGACAGCATAGGTTTGGGTGGGGGGCTGTCCCCCCTTCCAGGCCTTGGGTTCCAGCCCGATATTGGACATCTCTGGGGCCTATAAAAGCCTAGACCCCAGGTGATCGGGGGCGGGTCTGCTAGCTGGTAGTGAGGAGGGGCCGGGAGAGAGGGTCTGGCCCCCGAGGGTTGAGGGAAGCCGTATGTATGGAGAGTGAGGAAATGTAATACTGGACATTAGGGCCAGACAACGTGTAGAGAGGGGGCCTCTGTTTTGTTGGTGGCCAGACGGCCTAGATTTTTGTTTTGTAGTTTTTTCCCAAATCTGTATAAAACCTGGGCCTCAAAAAAAGTGGGTGGAGGCCCGTATAAACGGAAAACCCTTTTTCTGAGTGCCTTTCCGCCCACGAAAGACGGGATCCGGAGGCAATACCCCCCCGGAAGGCCCCGGAGGGGGCCCCAAAGTGAGTGGGGAAACTTACAATAATTTATATATATATTATATATATATATATAATATATATTAAAGTATTATTATGTATAAATATTTTATGTGACGCCTCATATTTGGACCGTCCTGCGGGATCGTAACTTGTGGATTGCTGCTTTGGTTACTGGAATGGCACTTGGACACAGGGCTTATTCTTTCTGGGCTTAGCCTGTTTTATTGAGGAACAGGTTACAGTAGAGAAACAAACAAAGGCTCAGACCGTCTAGACACTGCCTATACAAAATTAGAGACCCCTCTCTAACCAGTGGTCTGTGCCTACTGCACAGCCCCACAAAACAGGGTCCTCACCAGACTTTCCTAGTTCAGGCTCTACTCCAGCCTTTGGGGGTAACAGAGCCTCCTCTTAGCTCTGCTGTCGCTCCCAGCTCCAGGCAGCTGACCACAACTCCAGATCACCTTGAGTACCAGACTTTTTATAGGCCTCCAGGGACATGGGAACAGTCACCCACCCAATGCTATAGCTGTTCTGGGAAAGACAATTCTTTATTAGCCGCATAGCAGCCATGCTAGTTACATGTTTCAGTAACCTATGGCCAGAGCCGTCTTCACAGAATTATAGGCCCCTGGGCATAACACTGCAGTGGGCCCTGCCCAAATACATGATATCACACTTGGCCATGCCTCGAGCCCCCCCTCCAAGCACATCCATATTATCGTGCCACTTTTGTCTAGACACCTGCAGCCTACAAGACTAATTGGCAGGGAGCCTTGGCCCCTTTCCCCCACCAGGTTTTTTCTTTTTTCAATCTAAAACACACATTAAAAAAGCAAACCCAAACCCAAGGGATCCAAGGTATTTTTTTTTTTGGTTATCACAAGGCTTATGGGAAAGGATTGAAAATCAAGCTCCCCTATTGGATGAATACAAATCTTAAATTTTGTTTTTTGACCCACGGCTTCAGAAAGGCAAAAGGATATTAGCCAAGCCAGTAGCACCATCTGCTACGCGTTTCGGGGTTTTCCCCTAAACAGTGCAGAGCAGAGTTTGGCGGGCTCGTGGGAGGCATAGGGCTCAGAAAGGGTAACACCCCCAAATTTTGCTTGTTTTTGGTAATACCCTTTTTGTTTTTCTAAAGACTCAGGGGAAAAAAGTAAATTGAGGATTTTTTACACCCAATGACGGCGCTTGAGCTTCTCACTCCTTTCCCAAATCCCTTTGATAGGGTTGTTTTAGAGAGGCAAAAAGGCATTCAAAACTCTGTACACTTTTTGGTCTTTGCTCAAGGAAATGTTCCCCTTTTTTCCCTGTGAATACAACCCCCATTTATACTTTGGGGCCCCCCGGGCAACTGCCTAGCGTGCCCAATTTATAAGGTGGCCCTGCCTATGGCTTCTGATGCAAAATAGTCACCTTCCCCCACTGAGACCAAGTCTTCGGTGGGATTCTGACACCCCCCTAGAACTCCCACCATAGCTGGGGCCTATTATAAAATAATAATATAATATATATAAAAATTTATATTTAATTACACAAATACATATGATACAATTCAGAACATTGATGCCCGATCCAAAGTATGATTGTCTTGGAATGGAAGTTTCCATAACTCAAAGACAATTATCGGCGTGCTCCATTGTCACTCTTGGAATTTATCCCCATATCATCTATGTTAACTCAAAAATGGAAAAAAAAAAAAAAGCTCTATACCATTATCATGGACAGGTGTCACATATATACCATAATAGTTAATCAAGGGGGGGTTTTTGGGGGGGGGGGGAAGCCAGGTTTTGGGGTAAAAACAACCTGATACTTAACTAGCTGTCCCCGCTGCTGTGCTCTAGAGATCTGCTCTTCTTCACTTCAGGGTTCTGGTCCAAACACAGAGAAAATCTCACCAAAACCTTACAGGAAGTTGAATCTCTCCGTTATTTGGGGAAAAACCCAAAAATCAAAAAAGAGCAATATTTGGGGTTTTTTGAGCTGCAGGGCAAAGGAAAATATTATTTTTTTTTTGTTTGGTTTTTTTGCCAACCTTGGCCCGAATATCAGTAGGATTTTCCTTATATTGTCTATAGTGACTTTAAATGTGTTTTACCAATGACTTTAGTGTATAAAGTAAAATAAACAAGGGAAATTATATGCACTTTTTTTCTATTTTTCTGCTCCCGCTTCTTACAGAATAAGGGACACAGCACTAAAAACAGCATATCATAACCTATGTGACAGATTCTCTTCAAAACTGCATTACTCCAATGCATATTATTCAGCCTTGGCCCTGAAAGGGTGAAATTAATCTCTGTTTGTTAACATAATTACATTACCAGGACCAAAATTCTCGCCAGAATTATTTGTTCCCTGGAAAATAAGCCACCACCAGAGTAACTGGCAATGATTTACTCCCTTCTCCCCTATCTCTTCATAGCACATGCACCTTCTGACCAGTGTATGGGAGGTTCAGAAAAGATAGCAGTCAGCTTGGCTAACATTTGTCCAGCAGCTACCTGTACGGCCAACGAGCCCTGAACAGGCCTCAGACGCCCAAGTTACAAGATGAACAACCCCTTTGAACCTAAGGAAAACCCAAGGTTAAAGTTCCAAATTGTTGCGTTTACTTGATTTTTCAGCTTTGTCATGTGCAGAGATATTTTTAATAATTAGCAAATCTGGTGACTAGATTACTAAAAGATTGGAATGTTCTTACTATAGAACGCCACTAGATGTCCTAAGTGAGCCATGTCCTTATATTTGGGCACCACCTAAAATAACGAGAGCTTAGAAAGATTTGTTATAAAATGACATATTATTTTCATCAAATTTTTATTATATACACGTTTTAGAAAAAAAAAGTTTTATTTTCTCGGTGTCTACAAAAAAAAAATCTTTAAATATTCCTGCTTTTACTCTGGCTACAATAAACTAATATTTTCTGCTCTGTTTAGCTCACTTGTCAACAGTGCTGCATATACAAGCACACAATGGATAACACCATCTCATTTCCATAGTTGGAGGATGGATGGGGTAAAGGAAGACCACACAGCACGGAAATGGGGCATTCAAAAACCATGGAATATGCTGCTGAATATATCTATCCACTAAAGGGGACCCTATATATCTATCTATCCACTAAAGGGGGTCCTATATACATACTGCTAGCCCTATATAGCTATCCACTAAAGGGGACTCCTATATGCCTACAGACTATACACATATATATCTATATATAATATATATATATATATATATATATATATATAGATAGATAGATAGATAGATATGAATACACTAAATGTACCTACTGACATATATATACAAATAATATATATATATATATATATATATATATATATATATATATGTGTGTGTGTATATATATATATATATCTCCACTAAAGGGGGCTGCCCCTGTATACCTAATGCTAGTCACATATATACCGAATTTTATCTGTATACATACACATCCTAAAGGAGGCCCTATGTACCAACTCGCTATATATATTGTAGAAAGGCACAAGGCCTTGTGATAGATGGGAGATATGTGCCACCAAAATTCCTGGCTTTGGTGGAGTGAAGGCCAGATAATTCTGTGTTAGCGGCATTAGGCCACCGATACGTTTAAAGTGAGTTTGGCTGCAGCAGCAGCAAGTCTGGGTCGGCCTTCACTGGAGCAGTCAAGAGTGGGTGGGATGACTGCTCCCACTCCGGGATCCAGGTCGGAGTTTAGGATGTGCCTATGTAAGCCTGGAGATCAGGTGAGCTGTGTGTGTTGTTCAGTTCCCTTTTTAGTTACCAGAGAGTAACCACCTTGGAGCTGAGGGAAGCTCTAAGGTCCTTTCAAGGAGCTGTGCCTTACACCACACGCTGGAAGGGTGAAGAGCCCGTGTGGCAAACAGACTGTGCCTGCGAGAGGTGCCAGGGGTTGCGCCTAAAGACTGTGGTGAGACACCTGGATGTTGGCTGAAGTAAGCCTTTTTTGTTTTTGTTTGCTGCTTGGGTTGTTGGAGAAACGGATGCCAAGCCAATAAATGCACCCGTTGTTTGCACAAATTAACTGGGGTCCTGCTTTTGTAAGCCTGCCATTGGGACTAATCCCCTACATACCTACGACTAGCCATATATCCACAAAGGGGCCCCTAAAAAACCAATTAAGGGGGAGCACTATCACCTACTTAGGGGCCCCCTTTATACCTATCACCTACAAAGGGACTTAAAACCTACTATATTTTGACGATTTTTATCGACAAAGTTGAAATCGGCAAGGTTTTTAGGGTGATCGAAATTTTTAGATCATGGAAAAATTAACTAAAATCTGTGCATCATCTATTAAGATCCCCCCCCTTTTGGGCGCTTCCTGTAATTTTGGGGCCAGCAAATCAGATTACAGAATAAGCAGGGGAGATGTGTGGGGCGACGTCAACTGGGATTTGTATGTTGCGATTGGCTAAAAAATCACAGACCTCGTTTTACATAGAAAAAACGTTTTCCTGTTCAGTCTCTTTTTCTCAGCGTCTCATAGGAGTGGCGTCGCTCTTTCTGTGGCCAAACAGCTAGCAAATTATTTTATTTCTGGGACAGAGAAACCTTACTATTAGCTGTGATCCTTTTCATTTAGTTAGATTAAGATTGGGGAAAATTTTATGTATTTAATAAGAAATTTTTAAAAGGGGAAACTACCGCTGTAAAATCACGGGGGGGCGGGGGGGGGAGGGGGCCCGCGGGGGCGAACACGAAGACTCTAAAAAAGAAAAAGGGTAAAGTTCACCAAGACTTTGTGTAGAATTGCACTGCAAAAATCTTTATTTTTAACTTTTTGGGTATTTAAATATTTCCTGGTTATGGGTCCCCGAAATTTTATTAGGATACACATCATTTCTAGTAACTGCAGGTCTCTGTGTTAGGTGCAAAACTCCCTTTATTATCAGTATGCATTTCAGATAGGTGTTCATTTTCAAATTTTCCCATTCTACCTTTGTTCATTTACCACCTTGCACTTAAATTGAAAAAACAATTTTATAGTACCAAGGTGAATTGAAAAGGGGCAAAAAATACCCTGTATTATACAAAAAAATAAGATACGTGTTTTTTTACTTTGGGGATACAGCTTTGTTTATTTACGCAGCTTGCACAAATCTAAAAAAAGCAAATTTTTTTGTCACCACAGGTGAAATTGAAAAAGGGGCAAAAAAAAACTTTTATTTTCCGAATACATTTCAGATATGTGTTTTTTTGACTTTGGGAAATACAGCTTTGTTCATTGCTACTTGCACGTAAATCTGAAAACAGCAATTTTATAGTCCCCCCACGGTGATTGAAAGGTGCAAAAAAAAACCCTGTATTATAAGAAAAATAAAGATACGTGTTTTTTACTTTGGGCACTACAGCTTGTTATGACCAGCTTGCACGTAAAACTGAAAACAGCAATTTTTAGTCACCCCAGGGGGGGAATTGAAAGGTTCAAAAAATACATTTATTATCCGAATACATTACAGATACGGTTTTTTTACTTTGGGCACTAACTTTGTTTATTGACGCAGCTTGCACTAAATTTCCCCCTTT
>JAODAL010041167.1:0-36166 GCA_025379985.1 Phyllomedusa bahiana
AATAAGCTTGCCAAAAAAAAAAAGGCCCAGCTTTGGAGGGTTCCGGTTTTTTTTTTGACGGCGATAAGCGGGGGAGCGGGGTTTTGCGCTGACCGTGGCTGGCGGAATCATATCAGCGGACTTCTGCGACCGCCCTCCTCCCCTTTTTGAGGCTGAACCCGTACTGACACTACCCCATCGTCTTCCTCCTCGTCCAGTGATGAAGTGCTCGCAAGCAAATTCTGCTGAAAAGACCACGTTGGATCCGCAATGTCGTCATCATCATCATCATCAACACGGATGACTTCGTCGTCCTGACATTCTGCATCCAGGAGCTGCGGGCTACAAGCAAGAGGGACTGCAAGGTGTTGCCGACCGCCCAGGAATTTTGCAGATTGACCGGCTTCCTTCTCCTCCTCTGATGGCATCAGTAACTGGGCGTCAGAGCAGAGAAAATCATCCTCATTTGGCCTCGTGATCTTTTAACATGCCTTCTGACCCCAACCACATTTTGTCATCAAAGGGTCTTCAGAAAATGGATTATCCACATGGTGGGTATACGAGTTGACATTTGGCTGCTTCATGTTTGGACGGATGCGGATGATGCTGATGACGACATTTGTGGCCGTGACTGGGAGGACGAGGAGGTAAGACTGCTGGATGCAGGATGCATTAACCACTGAAGGACAGATTTGGCGATGCTGTTCGTTACTGAGATTCACAGGGCCCTGACCCAGTGATGACAGGCCTGACGGTCCTGCAACTGACGATCCGCTGGCATGCGTGTTGTCGCCAGCACTGGAAGGGCATCCATCTTCTCTCATAACCTCTACCTCCATGTTTTTTTTCCTACCCCCCATCTTTGCTCGCTTAGCACCTGAATTTCGCTCCAATGTTCAGAAAGATAAAAATTTTGAGAAGGTATGGAAAGTTTTTGGAAAGTCTCTATTAAAAGAACGGCAATGCACAGCTATTCTCAAATCCCTCAAATCAAAACAAAATTGCTGGCTTCAAATTTAACTGCAAAGTACATCTGTCAACAAAGATTGACTGACCAAAAGTGAAAAAAAACACCTGTCTGAAATGTATACGGATATTAAAAGGTATTTTTTGGCACCTTTCAATTCACCTGTGGTGACTACAAAATTGCTGTATTCACATTTAACTGCAAAGTAGCTCTATCAACAAAGCTGGCCTGCGCCAAAGTGAAAAAACACGTATCTGAAATGTATTCGGATAATAAAGGTATTTTTGGCACCTTTCAATTCACCTGTGGTGACTACAAAATTGCTGTATTCACATTTAAGTGCAAGGTGCCTCAATGAACAAAGCTGTAGTGCGCCAAAGTGAAAAAAACACGTATCTGTAATGTATTCGGATAATAAAAGGTATTTTTTGGCACCTATCAATTCACCTATGGTGACTACAAAATTGCTGTATTCAAATTTAACTGCAATGTAGATCTATCAACAAAGCTGGCCTGCGCCACAGTGAACAAAACACCTTTCTGACATGGTATCGGATAATAAAGGTATTTTCGGCACCTTTTAAATTCACCTGTGGTGACTACAAAATTGCTGTATTCACATTTACAGTAAGTGCAAGGTGCCTCAATGAACAAAGCTGTAGTGCGCCAAAGTGAAAAAAAACACGTATCTGTAATTTTTATTGGGTTAATAAAAGGTTTTTTTTTTGGCACCAAATCAATTCAACCTTTTGGTGACTACAAAATTGCTGTTTTTTTCACATTTAAAGTGCAAGGTGCCTCAATGAACAAAGCGAATTCCCAAAAAAAGTAAAAAAAAAAACCGAATTTTTGAAAAGAAATTCCCGGAAAAAAAAAGGTATTTTTTTTGGCACCTACCCAACCGGGTTGACTACAAAAATTGCTGGATTCAAATTTAAAAAAATGCAAGGGGGGTATAACCCAAAAAAGCTGGAAAGGGGCCCAAAATTGAAAAAAAAACACCTATCTGAAATGTTTACGGGAAAATTTTAAAAGGGGGAGTTTTTGGGGGCCCCCTAACAAAAAACCCTTGCTTTTCCCTAGAAAAGATTTTAAATCCTAATATAATTTCAGGCTGCCCAAAAATCCAGGAAATTTTAAATTTGGAAAACTTTTTAATAAAAAAAGCTTTTTTCAGTGAAATTTGTCTACACTAAGTCTTGGTGAAATATAAAACCAGTATTCTTTATAGAGCTTGTTGTGTTCGCCCGCGACCCCCCCCCCCCCCGTGACTTTACAGCGGTTTGAAAGCTCCTTTAACCCCTTTTTTGACCCTTTGACGTATCCATTTCGTCCAGGTGGTTTGGGGTTTACGCACCTGGACGTTTGGATACGTTTTCCCGAGGATCGCGCAACTCTAATGCATATTGTAAAAAAAGCCCGTAAAACATAAAAAAAATACAAATTGGGGTTTTAGTTAAAACGTTTTGACCCGCTGAGGGAAAGTACCAAAAGTCATTTATACCGTACAAAAGGGGCCCCTTTTAAAAAATAAAAATAAAAAAAAACTTTCCAAGATTGCTGTATTTTTTTTCAAAAAACTCAGAAAAAAACCCTTTAAAAAAAAAGTGAATATTGGGATCATATGCACCAATAAAGGTTTCCAATAGAAAACTCAACTCATCCCCCAAAAAAAACCCTTTCAAAGCTCTGCACACAGCAAAATAAAAAATTATGGCTGGCAGAATTGGGGGCAAAATTAAAAAAAGCAATTTTTTATAGACGTAATTTTTACGTGTAAAAAATAATAAAACAAAAAAAAAATTTATAAAATCTATATCATTTTAACTTTTAAACCCACCCCCATAGTAAAGTTATCACAAACATTTACCCCCTTTCACGGCGGGAAAGCTGTTTAAAAATTTAAACTCAAAAAAAAAAAGACCGAACTTTCGTTTTTTTTTCCCCCCCTTTTTATTGCCCAATGCAAAAAAAACTATGGGCACCTGTGGGATCCAAAAATGCACAAATACACCCCCAGATGAGATCCCTGATGGGTTTTTGGGAAACCAAAATTTGGGGCGACTTTTGGAAGGGGGTTTAAAATGTTCTTGCTAAATTGGGGGGGGTTTGCAAAAGCGAAAAGGCCCCAACCCAAAATTTTTGCGGGGCCAAAAGCCCAAAAAGCGCTCCCTCCCTTTTAACCCTGCCCTGCGCCCAAAAAAAACAGTTTACACCCCATGTAGGTTTTGCCCAAATTTGAAAGGGAAATTGCTTAAAAAAGTTTTTGGGTTCTTTTTTCCCGGTTTTTTGTATATATAAAAAAATTTTTTAAACTAAAAATTTAGATTTTGAAATTTTTTTTTTTAATTTTCCAAACCTTTTTTGCTAAAAAAAATTTGGAATCCCTGTTTGGGGGCTATATAAATCAAAGCACCCCCGGGTTTTATTCATTTGGGGTTTAGTTTCCAAAATGCGGTCTTTTTTGGTGTTTTTATTAAGTTTTAGCACCTTTGGGTGTCCCCAAACCCGAAATGGGCCTAAAAAAAACGTATTGGGAAAAAGAGACCCCCGAGTTTAGTAGGGGCTCCTTTTTCTGGGGTTTTTGGGTTTAGCCCCAAAAATGCACTAGGGCCAAAATGGGGTATCTCTAAAAAAAAGGGAGACCCCGAGGGGGAAATTTATTTTAAGTTGCATTTACCTAGTCCCGTTTACCGTATTCCAGTGAATAATGGTAAATATGGAAAACTGCAAAAAAAAATGAATTTTTGAAAATTTCACCTCCCCTTTTTTTAATTTTTGTGAAATTTTTGAAGAGTTATCAAAATTCCTTTTAAAAAGTTTGTAAAAAAAGTTTAAAGGGGTTTTGTTTCTCAGTGGCGCAATTTTGGGGGGATCTAACATGGCCCGGCCCCCCAAAGCCCCGTCAGAATGGAGTGGTCCCCAAAAAAAAGAATATTGCAAATTTTTTTGAAAAGTTGAGAAATTAAATACTAAATTTCTAAAAAACCCCTAATGTCGTAAAAAAAAAAAAAGACATTTAAAAAAATTATGCCAACCTATAGTGGACATTTGGTAGATGTAGTTATAAAATTTTTTTATGGTGAAAATTATCTGTCTTTTCCGCAGGAAAATTTTCAACCCTTTAAAATGCAAAAATTTTTTCCCAAAATTTTAATTTTTAAAGTTTTTTATATTTTTCCAAACAAACAAAAGGGTTTTTTATGGATAAAAATTTCTTACTAATTTAAAACACAATGTGTCAGGAGAAAAAAATCTCTGAATCACTTGTATAGTTGAAAGTGTCAAAAAGTTATTCTCACATAAATTGACACATGTCAGATTTCAAAAATAGGGCTGTGTCAGGAAGGTCAAAACAGGCTGGGTCCTTAAGGGGTTAAAATTCTCTACCTAACTATATAAAATCTTCCAATCTCTAATCTAACTAAATTGTAAGGATCACAGCTAATAGTAGAGGTTTCTCTGTGAAGAAATATAATAATTTCCCTGAGCTGTTTGGACACAGGCAGAGCGCACGTCCTCCTGCTATGAGACGCTGAGAGATACGGATCATGAACAGGAAGGGCCGTTCTATGTAAAACGAGGTCATGTAATTTTTCCAGCCAATCGCAACCATACACACCCCAGTCATGACGTCGCACACACATCTACCCTGCTTATTCTGGTAAGCTGATTTGCGGGCCGCCAAAATGACAGGAAGCGCCGAAAATGGCGCGATATTAATAGATGATGCACAGATTTTAACCTAAATTATCACATGATCTAAAAATTTCGATCAACATAAAAAACTGTGCCGATTTCAACTTTGTCGATAATAATCGTTCAACACTACTCCCAACGTCATCCAAAGATTCCAGTAGACCAGAAGGAACAGGATGCTTAAGGGGTAGGTTTGTCTAAAAGTTCCTGCCATGATGCATTCCACAGTCCCCGATTTGGACTGTAGACATACCGGGCTGCTGTTATTCACCTCTCCCTGCTCCTGCTCCGTTCTCCTACCCTGCCTCTGGCTATCACATGCGCCAGCTCTCTAAAATTTAAAGGGCCAGCGCACCCTTTATTAGGTCAATTCCTCCGGCTCTCCCTGCCACTTTGTTGGTGTGGTTACCATTACGGTTTGCTTGTTTTCCATTTGCTATTCCTGGATTCTGCTTTGAATTTCGATTATTCTTTGCCTGCCGCTTGCCATGACCTTTCTGCGTGTGCCCTGACTACATTCTGCCTGCCACCTGCCCTGACCTACCCAACAGTGACCTGTCTACACCTCCGTCTGCTCCTACTGTACCATGCAACACATCAGGGGCAGCGACCTGGGAGTCTCCAACAGCAAATTCCATCCCACCTTATGGTGGGCTCTGGCAAAGACCGGGGGACCACACACTACATCATCGCTTGGGTGACCCAGAGGATCCACTACCTGAGTTCCTCACAGTTCCACTTGTGTATGGGGCCAGGGTCATAACTAGAGAAACCTGGGCACCATAGCAAACTTTTGGATGGGGCCCACCTGCTCTGCCTCATGGACCATTAAAATTTTACCGGAACATGCAGTTACTAGATAACACAATGGGCAAATACCTCACCATACATATCACCATCATACGGCTATCATAAAAATCCCACTATACCAAGACCAACATTACCAATAACACTACTACATAGGGACCGGATTATACCAGCAGTATACGACCACAAATTACCACCACATAGTGACTGAATAATACCCCTAAACTAGTACTGAATAAAGATCAGTATACAAACACCAATATTACAGCCATATAGAGACTATATAGTGATAGGTATCAGTGTACACAGGTGCTCTACAGACTGTATATTACCACCATACATGGACCATATAGTTGTAGATACCAGTGTTCACAGACTTTGCAAATTTATAAGTGATTTCAGTGCAGTGACATCTTGTTACTCACAGGTGACGTTTCTCTGGTGAGTCGTAGACTTTCCCTTTTGTTCTACATTCAGTCCAGACCGCCATGATGACTTAACCCGACTACCACTCGTCCTTGCAGATGTGGACACAAATATCTTAGAATCCACACTTTTCCAGCAGCTCACTCCCTGCCCACGACCTCTGTACAAACTTCCAAGAGGTGCCAGAGGGGTATAGGCCATAGCTTAGAGGCCCGGTCTCCTAAAGGGCTGGAATAGAAGATTCACCCCCTAGAGATTGTGTTACAGCAATGGCCTGGACCTGTACCTGTATGGCCTCAGAATCATATTACCAGGTAGGTAGATGCCATTAGATAGGTTGGTAGGCTCTAGGTAGGTAGGCAGTACATAGGCCTCAAGTAGGTAGGCAGATTGGTCTTAGGTAGGTAGGCAGTAGTTATGCAGGTCTCAGGTAGACAGGATACAGGTAGGTAGATTGGTCCTTGTTAGGATGCAGTTTGGTTGGTCTCAAGTAGGTAGGTTACAGGTAGGTAGATTGGCCCTAGGTAGGCAGCAGTTAAGCCCCAGTTAGGCAGGCAGCCCCAAGATAGGTAGGAAGGCTGTAGGTAGGCCCCAGGTAGTTAAGTAGGCAGGAGGTGGGCCACAGTTAAGCTGTAGGTGGACCCCAGGTAGCTAGGTAGATATAGGTTGGGCCACATAGGTAGGTAAATAGGCTATTGGGAGCCCCAAGTAGGCAGACAGGCTTTAACTAGGCTACACGGGGCCCATTTAAGCAGGCAGGGTTTAGGCAGGCTGTATAGGGCCACAGAAAGGTATGGGTTAGGTTTAGATAAGCTATAAGATCCCCATATAGGCAGACAGGGTAAGGTAGGTAACAGGTGGGACAGATTGGTAGGCTGGCAGTGTTTAGGTAGGGTATAGGGGTCTATATAGGCAGGCAGGGTTTATGTAGGGTTTATGTAGGCTATAGAGTGAAGGGCCCCATATACCTTTTGGGTTTAGGTAGCTATAGAGCCCCATATAGGCAGGAAGGGTTTAGGTAGCTATAGTGTCCCATATAGGCAGGCAGGATTCAGGTACAGTATAGGGCCTCACATAGGCAGGTAGGCAGAATTTAAGTAGTTATAGGGCCTCAAATAGGCAGGCAGGGTTTAGGTAGCTATAGAGACCCAGAAAGATAGGAAGGCAGGGTTTAGGTAGAGTATAGTGGGGGCCAGATTGGTAGGCAGATAGTGTTTAGGTAGGGTATAGGGGTCTATAAGGCAGGGAGGGTTTAGGTTTTTAAGGGGGCCCCCTGCAGACAACAGGGTTTATGTAAGTGTGGGCCCCCTTACCAATTGGGGTTGAGGTAGCTATAGGGCCCCATATAGGCAGACAGGGTTTAGGTAGATTTTAAAAAGGGTCCTATAGGGAGGCAGATTTTTTGGTTTTCTACAACCCCATATGGGGGGCAGGCAGGTCTAGGTAGGCTTTAACCCCCTATAGTCAGACAGGCAGAGTCTAGGGAGCATAGGGGGCCTTTTATTTCAGGAAATCAGGGTCAGGAGCTTTAAGGGGCCCTATATTATCAGGGGGTAGGGGCTAGGTAGCTATAAAGGGCCCATTAATAGTCAGGCGGCAGATCAGATAGTATAGGGGCAAAAATATCAGGCAGGTTAGGTAGCTAAAAAGGGCCATACATAACAGGCGGGGTCTAATAGTATGGGGCCATAAATATCACAAAAGGGTCTAGAGATCTATAGGGGCCCAAATTACAGTCGGGCAGGGCTTAGACGGGCTAGATTAATATTTAAAAAATAAAAAACACTTACTCCCTGCCCCCGGCCCCAAAATCCCCCCCACTCATCCCAACCATCTTCCGGCGGTGATATTTTCCACCCCCCAGTTAGCACTGGGGCCCCACGCGGGCAGTTAGCAAAAGGGATCCCATGGCGCTGGGGCAGTGAACTTTATTTCATTTGACGGGGCCGCAGGAGCGAGAAACCCAAGCCCAGACCCAAGGCAGCTGCTATGTCTGCGAACTTGGTAGTTACACGCCTGTATGGGGGAAGGAAAAGGGGACTCCTTTGTAAAAAGGAAGACAAGCTTTATACATAATACACTTAGGTAGAAGGCTAAAAACAGTTTTTTTAAAAACTCTTAAAGGACTTTTTTTTTAATGGTTGGAAAAACTATGACACATTTTAATGATATGTAAAGACTTTAAATAAAAACTTATGTGCACCCACATCAAACATTGGTTTGGCACGGGTTGACTAAAGGATATAAAATCTTTTTATATTTTTCCATTAACCACTGCCAGGATTCTGTCATCATTTAGCTGAGTTTCTTTTAACAACTGGGTGGAAAATGAATATGTAGTACATGTACAAGTGTATAATGCAAGTAATTACATAGTCAAGTTCTGCTTAGTTTGCAGAAAGCAACAGAAAATATGTGCTAAGTATAAAGCTGTGCTCAGGAAGGATCCCCTCAATCCATGCAAACAGTGACATTGCAAGTCACATATACAAATATATATATATTGTAAGAAGGCACAGGGTGCCGTCCTGGATGGCAGATACGTGTCACCGAGGTTCCTGATCTCGGGTTTAAAAATAAAGCCTTGATAGCGTCGTAGTATAGCTTGGGTACTGACATTGGGTTTTTTGTGTAGATTATGACATGCCTAAATAGCAGTCGATCGGGCAGGCTTTTATTGGAGCAAGTCAAAGAGGCAGGGTGGTTGAACTGCTCACCAGGTTTCCGGCTATGGTTTTGGCCATGGCCTACTTAAGGCTAGGAAAGTTCTAGAGAATCAGGGAGTGTGGGTTGCCTCGTCAGTGATGTTTGGTTTGACTGAGAGGAAGGTGGAAAGGTTGTGCTCCAGCTGACAGTCTACCGTGCACCAATTCCCTGTGCTGGGTGAGGACTGAACACCGGGGATACTTTGAACTGTGAGTTATACACACGAAAAACTGTGTTTGTTTACATTTCAAGGCTGAAGTTAAGCGTGTCGTCTTATTTTACTGTATGGAACTGTGGCTAAATTAAAATCCAAAAGGGTTCCACGTGTGCGAGGACGTATTTTATTTCTACTACCCTGTGTTGGATCCCCACAAGTGGTTGGAGGACATGGGCACAGTTGGCGCTGTTGTATGTCCTGGGTTAAAAGCAGCAATAGAGCATAAGCTACAACTGCTTATATGGTGGAGCTGATAAGGACTGCGTTCAGGGCGGAATCTGCAGCAGCAAGCAAGCCACAGCCGCAGCCGAAGGTTAGTATGCAGGCCCAGAGACAGGCAACGGAACTGCAGCAGCAGAAGGCCATACTGAAAGCCCTGTAGGTGCAGTACGCTACGAACCGTTGCTGATGAAAACAGGAATGGGCCATGTTTAACGGTTTGCCGTGCTGGGCCCTGGGAGGTGGGAGGAAATCCGCTGTCAGTGATGAGGGGACATCGGCCTGGAGGACCGTCAGGGAAGCCCTCCAGATGATGATTATCCTGTGAAGATGACATTGAGGCGTTCAGGAATGAGTCGCCGACCGGGAGGCACTACCACCGGAGCCATGGGCTGAGGTGCTGGGCCCCCTTATCTGACTGGGGAGCCCAAAAGGACTACTTCGACCCTCGCCTCCTTAAAGGAACGCTAAGGAATATTCCAATTAAAAGAGAGATCCTGGCGTGTCTTGAGTGCATTGGCGGTCTGGGCTCAGAGGGTACACCACTGGGCGTACAGTAGGTCCAAAGCTCCTAGGTCACAGTCATTTGGACTTGTTGCATCTGGTCCCAAAAATGGCTGCAGCCTGAGATATGCTCCCCAGCGCAATTGGTGGAGCGGCGTGGTTATGACCCACTTTATGCACTCCTGCCGCACATTCTGTACAGTGCTGGGTGGCCCAGGTGACCCCAAAACAGCAGATGACCTGGTGGGACTGGTAGAGAGGTTCCATTCTATGGAGAGATCCCTGGGGGCCCCAGGGGACCTGAAATCCCCATACTGGGAGGGCCGGAGAGACTGGGAAATCAAGAAGCAGGGGCCAGAATCCCTGGGAGAGTCGTGCCAAGGACAGGGGAGGCCACGACCCCAGGTGTCAAGGAGTTGCCCTCGTAGTATTATATTGCTGGAGATGTCGGGGGCCCCGGACATATAGCCAACCAGTGCACTCTCACGTAAGAAACCGATGGTCTGCTCTGCGACCCGTCGCAGTTCCCTCTTTGCACAAGACGGCGTGGCAGCGCCGTGTCTAACAATGGGGAGAACACCACAATGTGTCAAATCACAGTGAATGCATCATAGTCTCTGGACTATTGGACACAGGGAGTGTGTTGTCCCCTGATCTCAGCCTTGCTCCCAAATGTGTTGGGTCCCTGGGAAGAAAGTGGGGGTCACATGTTATCACACGGGGACTCGGGTTTACCCAGTTGGCTCAGGTTACCTTGGAGACAGGGTGGGGGTACTATATCCCCACCATCCTGGGGTTGTGCGAGAATATTACATGATGTTATTGTAGTGTCGTGACTGACTGGGACTGTGGCAGAAAACCCGCTCTGCCAGGTCACCCAGGGGTGCCCAGGGCAAGGCCAATGGGGGGGGGGACCTAAGAGCCCAGAGTTTATTTTCGTGGGTCTTGGTGGGGGACATTGATGGAAAGGGTTCTCCTCAGAATGAAACTGTTTCCTGATTTGGGGTATCCAGGCCAAAAATTTTTGTACGCCCCCAAATCCAGACTTGACCCTAAACAGGGGGCTCAGGAAATGTGACGGTCCCTCAATGGGGATACCCCATGTGTCGGGAGCAGAGGATCGGTTCCACACTTTGCCCTCTAAATTCACAACCTAATTATTACTGGGTGGACCAAAATAGGGAGATGAGGGGGTGGAGCGTTGCTAGTTCCTGGTCCCTATAGGCATATGGTTTTGGATATGGCACACTCCCATGTGTTGGGGGGCCATTAGGGACATTTAAAAACTCTTGAGAGGGTATACGACAGGTTCTATTGACCCGGTTGCTGCCGGGATATTAAGGATTTCTGCCAATTCCTGTCCCAAAAAAAACATGACCAGGTCCATCCCCAGTAGCATTTCCGGAGCCTCTTGGTACCGTTGTCATTTCATAGAAAGGTTACCCTTTGATAGGATAGGGTTGGATATTGTTAGGGCCGTTTGTGAAGTCAGCAAGAGGCCATCCAGTATTATTGGTCATTGTTGATTATGCTACCCGTTACCCTGAAGCCATTCCTCTATGGAACCCCTCCTCCCAAATTTCGACCAAGGGGCTGCTCTACATCTTCTCCCGAACTGAATTCCAAAGGAGATTGACAGTTCAGGGAACCCGTTCATCGTCAAAGGTAATGATGGTGCGTGTGCAGTGTGTTTATAGGTTACACAACTGCGCTCTTCAGTTCTACCACCTAAGACGGACGGTCTCGTTGAGCGCTTCAACTAGACCATGAAAGGGGCATGCTGAGGGAAAGTCGGTAGGAGAAGGATGGGGTGAGATTGGGAGCTGCCTATTACCCATTTTGTTGTTCTCGATTCAAGAGGGTACCCTAATCCTCCACAGGGTTTTTCACCCTTTGAGCTTTTGTATGGTCGGCATCCTAGGGGTCTCTTAGATGTGGCCAAGGAAAACTTAGGAGAGTGAAAGTCACGCCACATTAGAGTGTAGTGGAGCATGTGACCCACTGCAGGGAAAGGATGTCAAAGTGATGCCAATTGTTAAGGAGCATCTCCTAGGCACAAAGAAGCCAGGCCCGGGTCTTATATAGGTTCCGCCAGGCATCAGGCATTTTAACCAGGTGATCGGGTACTAGTATTTGTACCACCGTTTGAGAGCAAGTCCTCGATAGTGGCACTATGAAATAGTGGAAAAAGTGTGCTCCAACACAGGGGCGAAAAGAGGAAACCCTTCAAAATTTACCATTCAATACTGATTAAACCCTGGAAGGAGGAGAGACCTCCCATGAGGGGCCTTGCCTGGTGACCAAATTCGGTGACAGACATTTGAAGCGGTAAAAATCTCAGAGACCCTATCCCCTCCCAACAAGCCAACAATGTAGAGAACTATTGAAGAGAAATCAAGAACCTCTTCACAGATACGCCCGGTTGTACTAATGTGATAGGTATGAGATCCTTACTACCCCCATGTGAGAATAAACTTTTAAAGCCCTATTTAGGATCCCTGAGGCCCACCGGGAGAGTCTTCTCTAAAGAAGTAAAAAGATGCTAGACTAAGGGGTGATTGAGATGTCCAAGAGTGGGTGGGGTCCAGTCCTAACGTGTTAGTGCCAAAACCAATGGGGAATGGAGGTTCTGATAGACTATCAAGACTAACGAAGTGTCCACGTAGATGCTTACCCTATGCCTCGGGTGATGAGTTAATGAAGGCAATTAGGCCAGCGAGGTATATTACAACTTGACCTCACGGAAGGGCTGATTGGCAGATCCCCATGTCCAAGGGATGCTATGAAAAGACGGCTTTTCTCTACTCCGGATGGGTCATTCCATAGGTCCGCATGCCTTTTGGGTTGCAGGGGCCCCATCAATTTCAGGAGAGCCATGGATCAAGTCCTTCGTCCCTTTGGAAGGTTTAAGCCGCCTACTTAGATGACATTGTGATCTTCAGTTAAACTGGGAAAGTATATCTCGTAAAATAGTCCAGGGCCATCTTTGACTCCCTACGGGTAAGCCTGCTTCACAATAAGAACCCAAGTAAATGTGCCTTGGATGGAGGAAATTAGGTTACCTGGGGTCATAGTGGGTCAGTGGGGAGATTAAAACACCCAACTTAACAGGTAGAGGCGATTCAAATTAGGCCCCGCTCCCTCCCAAAAGCAGGTCAGGGCCTTTTTGGGAATAGTAGGTACTTCAGAGGTTGTATCCGAAGTTGGATAAATAGCCGTGGCCACTGACTGACTAAACTAAGGGCGCCAAGTCAGCCATGTTTTAAGTGGTCCCCAGAGGCAGAGGATAGAGAAAGCTTCCAGGAGTTAAACAGACCCTAGTTGGAAAAACCAGTGCTTAGCGACCACAGACTTCTCCTGTGAATTTGTGGCCAGGGACCATGCATCTGGACGTAGGGTCTGGGGGCCCTGTTATGTCCCAGGTAATGAACGGGGAAAGTAGCACCCTCGTGGGTCTTACCTAAGTAGTGTAACTTTCCCTGCAGGGAGAGGAATTACGCCATCATTGAAATGGAATGTGCTGGCCATAAAGTGGGTATTGGACTCCCTCAGGTTTTACCTGTTAGGAGAAATTAAGGCTAGTGTTGACCTATGCCCACTCATTTGGATGCGGGTGAAAAAAGGGACTAATGTCGAGTTACCCGTTGGTTCCTTGCCCTGCAGGATTTTTTGTTTTACAGTAGAACATAGGCCGGGCAAGCTGCAGGGGAAATGCAGAAGGCCCTCTCAACGAGTACACAGTCTTGTGGAGTGAGGGGAGGGTGCACCAAAACCCAGCCTTTGGGCAGAGGGGAGGGGGGGTATGTAAGAAGGCACAGGGTGCCGTCCTTTTTGATGGCTGATACGTGTCCCTGAGGTTATGATCTCGGTGAAATAAAGCCTGCTACGTTGTCAATATTGCTAGGTACTGACATTGGGTTATTTCATAGTAGTATGACTGCTAAATCGCAGTTGATCGGGCCAGGCTTTATTGGAGCAGTCCATAGAGCCGGGTGGGTGGATGCTCCAAGGTATCCGGCCCAGTTTTGGCCAGGCCTACTTAAGGCAGGAAAAGTCTGGAGGAATCTGGGGGGTGTGGTGCTCAGTCAGTGTGTTTGGTCTGACTGAGAGGATGGTTGGAAAAGGTTGTGCTCCAGCCTGCAATATACATGTACCCGATTCCCTGAGACGGGTAAGAGAATGACAACCAGGATATTCGAACTGTGAGTGATACACCACAACTGTATTTGTTGTGTTTCAAGCTGAAGGTTAAGCTGTGTCGTCTTATTCTACCTGATATGAACATGTGGCTAAATAAAGCCAAAGTGTCCACGTGTGACGAGGATGTTTTATTTCCTACTACCACTGAGTTGGTCCCACAGGTATATTTATATAATATATTATATATATATATCAGCCGGATAAAAGGAAAAGCTGGTTCAGGTCAAAAGGGTTGTGGTATGTTTCTGGACCTGAAACCATAAGCTGTTTACAGCCAGAGCTGTGAGGCTGAGTAGACCTGGGTACCTGCTGCACCTAGTCGATGAGCGTATTAATTTGCGTTTCTTAGCTGAAGAAAGGACTTATTATTTTGCTGTTATGAGTTATATGCTGAAGCCAAGCTATGTTTGAATTGGAAGACTGTGGACTTTAAATAAAAGTTTATATGATTTGGACTAAAAACACGTGCAAGTGTCTGCCTTTGCGCTGAACTCCCATATTTGGTGTTTTGGATGTGGGCAACATATCTGCTAATGCAAGTGCATGTCCTGGGTAAAGGCCGCGACAGAGTTAAAGAGCCAGTCTGACAACATGGAGGAGCTCCTTAAGTACCTGGTCTAGGCCAGTGCCCAACAGCAGCAAGTATACATGGAAACTGTTCAGGCCCAACAGGAGACCAACAAACTCCTTATCCAGCAGATGGCCATAATAAACAAGTCGGTCAGAGCCAGAGAGATGTGTGTGTGTGTATGTGTACATATATATATATAGTACCTTACAAAAGTGAGTACACCTCCCAAATTTTTGTAAATATTGCAGTAAATCTTTTTGTGAGACAACACTGAAGATATTACCCTTTGATACAATGTATAGTAGTCAGTGTACAGTTTGTATAATAGTGTAAATTTGGTGTGCCCTCAAAATAATTCAACACACAGCTATTAGTGTCTAAACTGCTGGCAACAAAAGTGACAACAACCCTAGACGAAAATTGAGAAATTGTGCGTAATTTGCCATTTTCAATCCACGGTGTTATGTGATTTGTAAAATTCAAGGGGTGTTAATTTTGGTGTTATCGATCTCCCACTCTCTCTGTCAGGACTGCGCCACTGGCCCTTTAAGGATTTTGTTACAACCTCAGCCAGGGTACGGCTTGGTAATTGATAGGTTAAGCATTTGAGCCAATCCCTGGCTGGGGCAGATTATTTAAACCTCTTCCTGTCAGCCTGGCCTTGCTGGTGATTGCTTCTTGTGTCCTAGTTGTTGGTTTTTGCTCTGCTGTGTTGTTTCTCTGTACTTCGGCCAGTCTTCCCGGTTATTCTCTCATCTAGTCAGTCTGTCATCTGACTATTCTCTATTTGTTGTCTCTTTGCGTCTCTTTTCTGTTTGTCTTCCGTTTATCTTCTCTCTGTTGTCACCCGTTTACTAGGGTATATTTCAGGAAGAAGTTGGATTACGAGATTGCCTTTCTCGGGGCAGGTGCTCTGGGGACAGAATCACTGGCTGCAATTTTTTTCCCTTCCACTATGGAACCAATGAAGGCATTAGTGGACCAGATGCATGGCCTGTCAGGACTTGAACTCCGGAACCCTCGATCCAGGCTGGAGCTCTGCTCACTGTGCTTAGTTGGTCCTTTTGGTACAAGCTCCAGTACATGAATCTTGTTTGCCTTGTTTTCCAGCCTTGCACTGTGACATTATGTTGCTTCCACCCCTGGAATTCCTAATTTAAGCCAGCCTTGAACTCCCTCCTGTGAGGTTGTGTGCTATGCTATAATCTTGCTCCTGTCCAGTTTTGTTGTCTTACCGTTTTATGCTATTGTGCTCCGACCTTCGCTTTTCCTTACCAACGTTGTTTCCTGCCCTGCTCCTCAAAGACTGGACACGCTCCTCACGTTACCGACCTCTGCTTGCGACTACGATTCCTGCTGCTCCTCTAAGTCTGACACTGCCGCAAGTTACCGACCTTATGGCTTGACGGACTACGGCCTATTATTCTGGTGGATGTCCATTAGTCACTACCTAAGACTTAACCAGCTTCCAGATCATTGACATGGGCCTGACGCACTGGTCCAGGATCTCGCTCAAAAGGTCCATCTGCAGGAGTCTATGTCCTCTCAGGGTGCCCAAGCTGATATTACACCACTGTGGAACCACCCATGCTTCAACATGCTTGACCGGTACTATGGTGGATCCGCCAGTGCTTTTGTGATTTTCCAAGAGAGTTGCAGGTTGTGTATCTGGTTGGGGCTTAGGCCCCATTCCTCTGGATCTGAGGAGCCGCGTGTGAGGTTCATCATTTCTTTACTTCAGAGGACCCCACAAGCTTGGGCTTTCTCCTTAAACCCGAGTTCTCCCGAACTCTTGTCCATTGATTCATTTTTTCAGGCCTTGGGACTCCTATATGATGAACAAGATGTCAGGTCAGTAGCCGAAACCAACCTCCTGTCACTCCAGCAGGGTGTCGACCAGTGGAAGACTACTGCTCCAAGTTCAGATGCTGGTTGAGATCTTCACAGTTGAATGACCCAGCACTTCAGTGTCTTTTTTGGCAAGGTATGTCTGAGACACTCAAAGATCTGTTGATTGGTTACCATCAACTCAAGGGCCTGGAAGAGTTTGACTCTGACTATTCAGCTTGAGCATAGCCTCCATAAATGCCAAAGAGAACAGCATGAGGTACCTACTCCCCCCTTCATATCCAACAAAGCGTTAGAGATTGATCAGGAACCGATGCAGCTGGGATCTACTATGTCTGCAAGACACTGAAAAGCCTTCAGAAAAAGAAGGGACTCTTATATGAAAATGCCCCAAACGCCCGGTTTTGGAAAAACTCCAAAGCCTAGGCCACTCAGAGTTAATTTCCATTGATACTTGATAACCTTTCTGCCGATACTGTGAGTTTACCATGATTGCAGGCTCACAAACCTGTAATCGACTAGGAAAAAGCTGATATTGTGAAATGGAACCCGAAGTGTTCTGATCATTGTTTAACTCTTTCCTTGTCCTCTGTTTTCTCCAGTAACCCATCCATACCGGACTTTATCAAGATTGTGGATGTATTTTCTGAGTCAGGCTGTGAATTGTTTCCTCCTCATAGGCCTTATGACTGTGCTATCAAGTTACTTCCAAACGTTAAGTTTTCTACAGTTAAA
The DNA here is from genome assembly GCA_025379985.1 of Phyllomedusa bahiana. Lineage (NCBI taxonomy): Eukaryota > Metazoa > Chordata > Amphibia > Anura > Hylidae > Phyllomedusa > Phyllomedusa bahiana. The sequence goes on from JAODAL010041167.1 coordinate 16,879, forward strand.
CACATTGACAATGATGGCTGTGTGTTGAGTTATTTTGAGGGCACACCAAATTTACACTGTTATGCAAGCTGTACACTGACTACTTTACATTGCATTAAAGTGTCAGTAGCAGTAATGCATTTCCAATATTCCTATATACCTTGAGGTTTTACTTAGTCTTTAGTGTGCCACTGTTATTTGTGTTAGATGTTTACTTTTGCCTTTTCAGTGTCACCTATGCTTGCGTTTTTCAGAATATATTGTAGATGTGCACAGCCTTATTTATGTTTTGTAGTCCATTTGTGATGGCCAATCTCATTGGCTTGTGCACTCAGCTGCTCTTTTAAAACCAGTGCTGGATAATCCAATTGCTAGTTCCTACATTTCCTGAAGTTGCAGTCTGGATGACGCCCTAGTGAGGGTAAAAATATGTTTAGTGTAGGGACTCACCTGCTCTTGGATCCCCCTTGAGTTTTGGGAGGTGAGCTTTAATACAATCTTTGTTCAAATACTGTAAACTAAAGAGTCCAGTTTTTCATATTTTCCTTTGCGTAATGATTCCAATAGTCCTAGTATACCTTGAGTTTTACTTAGTTCTTTAGCTGTGCCACTGATATTTTGTGTTAGATGTTATACTATTGCCTTTTCAGTTGTGAACTATGCTTGCGTTTTGTCAGAATATATTTTAGATGTGCACAGCCTTATTATGTTTTGTAGTACTGTTATGCAAGCTGTACACTGACTACTTTACATTGCATTAAAGTGTCATTTGTAGTGTTGTCGCATGAAAAGATAAAATGCAATATTTACAAAAAAGTGAGGGATGTACTCGCTTCTGTGAGATACTGTATATTGTGGAAATCAGTCCCAATCAGTCCCAAATGTCAGTCTCTTTAGAGATTGCAGAAGTCTTTATTTTAGACAAAATGGAAAAAACAAATAAAACACCACAGCTTGCTTATACCAACACAAAAATACAAACAAAGTCCTTAACTATAGTTAAGTGGCTCTGGTCAGGCACAACCATGCTACCAATGTATGGCAATCTTGCCCGTTGGTGATATGATGTAGTCCGGGCCTAGTGGTAGTGCCAGCCTTCCAGGTTCTGATAAAGCATACTTCAGCTTTCCACACCTCTGCTCAGCACAGTCTAATCAGGCTGAGGCTTGATATCCTAAAACACCAACTCTCCTGAGCTCCAGCTTATACATGGGACCATTCAAACCAAGTCTGGACCTGGAAACGTGACAGTGGCCATCCCACCCAGCTTTTTTGCTACTCCAGTTAAAGGCTGGTCTGTATCAGCCGCATTGCAGCTATATTGCCTATTGCCACTGACACTAACAATAATTGCTATTCACTTCACTGAGGCCCGGCATCTTAGTGACATGTATCTACTGTCCTTATAGATCCTTAGGCCTTATTTATTCCCCTGTGCCTACATGGGTGGTCTGGGCTACTTCGCTGCATGCATTGCAACCCTCAATTGGGCTGTGTGCTTTTCATTGCTTTTTCGCCCGGCCTGTGCATCACTGAAAAATGTAAGTATTTTAATGGCAAGAACCAATGGCATTTACCCTCTTTTTCCCTTACCCATTTCAAGGGGGCAGGATCAGATACCAGCCTAAATTTCCAATCTATGAGGTAGTTTCAAAAAGAATCATGCATCCACCTTATGATCAAGCATTCTCTCTCAATGATTGAATAATTTTGTTCAGCTGGGGACAGCTTTCTGCTAAGGTAGTTTACAGGAGGATCCTCTCCATTTATGACCTGGGACATTACCACTCCTAAGCCTACCTCTAAAGTATCTGTCTGGACAACAAGCTGTCAGGTGAAGTTAGGGGCTACCAATACCAGCTATCTAAACAGGGTTGAAAAACTTTTGCAAAGCATCTTCAACCTTTGGGGACCATTTAATTATGGCAGACTTTGCTCCTTTTATTAAGGAGCAAAGTCCAGCATTTCAGCAAAATTGGGGATAAGCCTGTGACAATATCCCATAATTTCCAGAAATCCTCTCACCTGTTTCTTAGTCAATTTGCGGGGCCAGTCTTGGATGACTTTTATCTTGTTTACCTGGGATTTTATCTCCCCTCTGACAAAATACCTGGCCTCTTCAATCCCCATGACACATTTACTTGGATTTATAGTGATGCCGGCCTTTCATAGCGTGCCCAAAACTGCTTGAATGTTACTAAGGTAACTCTCCCAATTTCAGCTAAAAATTACTATGTCATCCAAATAAATGGCTGCATATTCCCTGTTGGGACATAAGATCCGGTACATAGGTAGATAGGTATCTTTGCCCCCTGTATCCAGGTAGTAATATGCCCTCTGCAGCCTTGGTTTATTATGCACATATAGAAAGAGAAGATGCCCCACATAGCCCCCCTGTAGCCAGGGAGATGCCCCCATAGCCCACCTGTAGCCAGGGGAGGAGGGGGTTGAATTGCAGATGCCCCACATTGCCCCCCTGTAGCCGGGGAGATGCACCACATAGTCCCCTATAGCCAGGTACATGCCCCACATAGCCCCCCTGTAGCCAGGGAGATGCACCACATAGTACCCTGTAGCAAGGTACAAGCCCACTTAGTCCAACCTGTAGACTGATTGATTGCCCCCATTAGTCACCCCAGTAGTACAGACTGATGGCCCCATTAGTCCCCAGTAGCCAGGCAGAGATGCCCCTTAATACCCCATTAGGCCAGACAGATGCCCCATAATCCCCCCATTAGCAGGCAGGATGCCCCATATTCCCCAGTAGTAGCCGGCAAGATGCCCCATAGTCCCCAGTAGCCAGGAAGATGCCACCCATAGTCTCCCAGTAATTATGGCCAGGCAGATGCCACCATAGCCAACCCAGTAGCCAGGCATATGCACCATAGCCCCCCCAGGTAGCCAGGCATTATGCCCCCATAGCACCCCCAGTTGCCAGGCAGGTTTGCAACATAGCACCCTTCAGTAGCCAGGGCAGATAGCCTCATAGCCCCCCATAAGCCAGGCAGATGCACATAGACCCCCCCCAGTAGCCAGGCAGATGCCTCTAATGATTATAAAATTTAAAAAAAGCTCTTACCTCGTATCCCGTGTGCAGGCGAGGTCCAGTCCACTTCAGGAGCTGTGTACGGTGTAAGCAGCGTGACGTCACGCCGCTTACGCCCTCACGCAGCTCCCAGAGATCTCCTCGGCAGCAGAGGCTGCCGCCGAGGAGACCCAGTGTCACAGGGGGCGTGAGAAAAGCGGCGCGTCACGCCCCCTGCGGACGCCGTATGTACAGTGCTCACCGAGCACAGTACATACAAAGGGAGAAGGTGGGAGGGAAACGATCCCTCCTGCCTTCTCCCTATACTAGCTGACTGACTCCGCGCGGCTGTGGTAAAACAGCCGCGCGGAGTCAGGGAGATCGCAGCGGGCCGGAAAACACAAGGCCGCGGGCCGGATGTGGCCCGCGGGCCTTGTGTTTGACACCTGTGCTATAGGGGTTTAAACTTTCTTTTGCATGAGGCTAAGTAATGATCTCATGCTCCATGACATTCGTTAGCCCTGGTGCCTCTGTAGATAAGTCCCTATTTTGCTTTAATAGTTGCCTACACTGGTGCTTTATGAGAAGGGAAAAGGGCCTCGTTTCTGTTACTGGGCGACATGCTCAATGACACTTTTTTAAGGGGTGACTTCGCTCTCCCAGGTCTCCTTTACTATATCTGAAAGGCCTTGGAGGTATCTACCATTTACAGTGAAGGAAATAATGATTTGATCCCTTGCTGATTGTGTAAGTTTACCCACTGACAATTACATGAACAGTCTATAATTTTAACATTGAGAGATAGAATATCCAAAATAAAATCCAGAAAATCAATCAAATCAAAACCAAACTGGGAGAGCTTGAGGCGCTAGCTCTCGAGCAGCAGAGTGAGGTGGTTGGTGGGGCTGAAGCATGGCTGGACTCCTTGCATGATTTGCTTGTCAACATTCAAGGTTTTAATCTATTTAGAAATGATAGAGCGAACAGGAGGGGAGGAGGAGTGTGTCTGTATGTAAGGAGTGATATGAAGGCAAATGTGAAAGAGGAAAAAGAGGGTGAAGATGGTGAAGATGTGGAAACATTGTGGGTGGAAACACAAGGAGGGGTTAATGCGGGAAAAATTATGGGACCCCTGAACATCACTGAGGAGATTAGAGAAAAAGGTGCATAATCAAATGGTACGGGCACCCACAGGCGGGTAAAAGTGGTAATAATGGGCAACTTAATTACCCAGACATTGACTGGGGTCACGGTTCTGCAAAGGGGAGGAAACTTCCTAAACCCTGTTTCAAGATAATTTTATGGGGCAGTTTGAGGAGCATCCCACTAGAAGTGATGCTTGTTGATCTGGTAATTTCTAACAAAACAGAACTTGTTGGAGAAATTCACTGTTTGTGAAAATCTTGGTAAACAGTGATCACAATAAAATTTCATTTTAGTGAAAACTGGAAAAAAGAATCAGAGCAGGAGGGCAAAAACATTTAATTTTAAAAAAGGCCAAATTTTCCCCCTTACTGAGGGACGCAATACAGGAAAATAGACTGGGAGCAGCTAATTAGCAAATAGTGATGTGAAAGCCAAATGGGAGAGCTTTAAAAATACTCTGGGGAAATTTATAGCAAGATATATACCTACAGGTAACAAGGACACCAGATAATAAAAAAAGGCAGTTAAAAAATATAAGTCAGATGAGTCAGCATCAGCCTTTGCAAATTACAAAGAGCTTAAAAAAATCAAAGCAGCTAAAATACAAAATGAAAAGGCAGGGGGCCAAGGACAGCAAGACAAGCGCCAAGAAATCTTTAAACATATAAATGCCAAAAAGCCAAAGTCGGAGCTTTGTAGGATCCTTAAATAACAGTTATGGGGTGCTGGTCACTGGGGATAAGGAGAAAGCAGAGATACTAAATAGGTTATTCAGCTCTGTATATACTAACGAGGAGAAAGCAGCTGATATGGGCGGGCCCAGTGCGGATGTTGGTGGTGTCAGTACTAATGGGAGCAGTGCTAGAGTTGATGGGGGGCCGGACCAGTAAAGATGTAGGCGGTGCCAGTACTGTTAATACATCATTGATAAAATTTAAATTGGGTAAGGTAGAAATGGTCTAGGCCAATTTAAATAAGCTTAAAGTGACAAGGCTCCAGGCCCTGATAGCATGCATCCAAGAGTTTTTTAAAGAGCTCTGTTATCGGTGTGCCCCTGTATATGATATTTAGAAATTTTTCTGGTGACTGGTATAGTGCCAAGAGAATGACGCAAGGCAAATGTGGTTCCCATCTTCAAAAAAGGCTCCAAGTCTTGCCCAAGAAATTATAGACCAGTAAGTTTAAACATCTATTGTTGGGGAAAACTGTTTGATGGGGCTAATATACAGAAAATGTGGCTGAATACAATATTAATAAATGATTGCCAGCATGGTTTTACTAAGGACAGAGTTGTCATACCAACCTGATCTGTTTTTATTAAGAGGTTGAGTAGAATTTTGGGGTAGCGGGCCGCTGTGGATATAGTGTTTTGAGACTTTGCAAAGGCGTTTGACACTGTCCCTAATAAGCGTTTATTGGGGGAAACTAGAAAACCATTGGGTTAGAAATAACAGTGTGTAATTGGATTATAAACTGGCTATCAGATCTTAGTCTGAGAGTGGGGATAAATGACTCCTACTCTGAGTGGTCCCCGGTTTTGAGTGGTGTGTCTCAGGGCTCAGTATTGGGTCCTCTTTTATTCAATGTATTTATGAATGATATAGTGGAGGGGATTAATAGCACAGTTTCTATTTTTTTTGCAGATGACACCAAGCTATGTAATGTAATGCAATCTATGGAAGATTTTCATAATTTGCAAGCAGGCTTGGACACACTGAGTATTTGGGCAAGCACTTGGCAAATGGGGTTCAATTTGGATAAATGTAAAGTTCTCCATCTGGGTATGAATAATCTGCAGGCATCATATGTTCTAGGTGAAGAAAAACTTGGAGAATCGCTTGTTGAGAAAGATCTGAGCATTCTTGTAGATCATAGAAAACAGAACAGCATGCAGTGTCAATCAGCTGCCTCTAAGGCAAGCAAGACACTGTAGTTTTATTAAAGACGCATGGCAAGGATGTAATTTTATCACTATATAAAGCATTGGTGGGGCCTCACTTGGAATATGCTGTTCAGTTCTGGACTCTAGTTTATAGAAAAGATGTAATGGAGCTAGAGAGGGTGCAAAGACGAGCAACCAAACTTATAAGGGAATAGAGCATCTTAGTTATGAGGAGAAGTTAGAAGAATTGAACTTATTTAATCTTGAGAAAAGATGGCTCCGGGGAGAGATGATTAATTTATATAAATATATGAATGGTCCCTACAAAAAGTATGATGATAAATTATTTCATGTAAAGCCCCCTTAAAAAGACAAGAGGACGTTCCCCTCGGCTGGAGCAAAAAGGGTTCAGTCTCCAGAGGAGAAAAGCGTTTTTTCACTGTGAAAACTGTAAATTTGTAGCCTGCCTGAGGAGCTGATCACAGCAGGAACAGTTGCGAGTTTCAAGAAAGGCTTAGATAACTACCTAAAACTAAAGAATATTAATACGTACGTAGCCATGTAAGATTCTGTCTGGTGATAGCTCTGGGGTAAGAGATCGGGTCTTCCCTGGAGAAGATTGGTTCTTGCCTTGTGAGTTTCAAGGCATTCACCAGTGGGGAGGCTGGGCTTGAACTCCTTGTCTCCCTCCCTTCACCCACATTTTCCGCACCCTTGGTTGAACTTGATGGACACATGTCTTTTTATCAACCGTACTAACTAAATATGTACAAAATAACATTGCATAAATTATATGAATTTATTTGCATTTTGCTGACATAAATAAGTATTTGATCCCCTACCAACCATTAAGAGTTCTGGCTCCTACAAACCAGTTAGATGCTCCTAATCAACTTGTTACCTGCATTAAAGACAGCTGTCTTAAAAAGTCGCCTTTATGAAAGACTCCTGTCCACAGACTCAATTAATCTAGGGCAGACTCTAACCCCTTAAAATGGGTAAGACCAAAGAGCTTTTTAAGGTGTAAGGGAAAAATCATAGAAAATGCACAAAGCGGGAAAGGGGACAAAACCATTTAAATAAATGGGGGGGGAAAAAGGAACAAATTTTTGGGAATAGTAAAAAAATGGAAAGGGAAAAACAAAAAGACTTTTTTCAATCAACATCGTTTTTGGGGGCAAACCCTGCAAAATTTTCACCCCCGTGGGGTATTCTTTTTTTGGAAACCCAAAAGGAAGGTTTTGGGATCAGCCTTAAAAAATACACGGGGGGAACTTAAATTTAAAGAATTTTCCCCCGGGGAACTGGGGACCAAAAGTCACCAAGGAAACCCTTTTTGGTAATACCCTTTACGTTTTTAAAAGGTTTTTTAAAAACCTACTGTTTCCCGTAAGCAGGGCCGGGGAAAAGGCATTTTGGTGCCCCAGGCCAATTACAGCCCAAAGGCGCCCCCCCCTCCCCTCCCCCAAAAAATGGGGACCCCCCCCCCACTAATTTTCCCCTTTACCCCTGCGCCCGGTCCTTTTTCCTAATTTTCTGAAAAATTTCCCCAAAAACTTTTCCCTTTCCCTCCCCTTTCCCGTCACTGCCCCAAGACAAATCAGCCCTGACAAATTTTGGGGTTTTCCAAAAACGCCCCCCCTTTGGTTTACAGTTTTTAATCCCCTAAATAAAAGTCACCGAATTTTAAACCACCCATTTCATGGAGCAAATCTTACCGGAAAGAAGGATTGTTACTAAAAAAAAAACTCCTACAAAACCAAGCCCTAAGTTTTTACAACTTAAAAATCAAATAATCCCCGGGCCGACCCTTTCCCCAAAAAGAAAACCCCCACGAAAGTGACTTTCAGCTGTTTCACGGCTCTAAACATATATTTTAAGCCTCCAGTGACCATATTTGTGGTTGATACAAACTGATGTAGACGCTCAGCAGAAATATAAGTTTTACCCCTGCGTTACATTTTTTTGCTCACCTGAGACGTCTTTTTTGATCAGCGTGTTCACTTTCCCCTTTTTTTTCTCCATCCCGGGTTTACACCTTCTGGGTGAAAGGGTCCCCCGGGTAATTTCTCGTCCCGAGGATTTTTGGGCCAGTGAGGCTATGGGGGCAACAGGTACATATTGGGGGCCCCCAGGGGAGGCATATTTGGGGGCCCCCGTGGGGGATATAGGGGGCCCCGTGAGGCATATAGGGGGGCCCAGTGAGGGATATAGGGGGCCCCGTGGGGGGGCATATAGGGGGCCCAAAGGGAGGCCCCTTTTTAGGGGCCCCGACAGGCAATAGGGCCCCAGGCAGGCATATAGGGGCCCCGGCAGGCATATAGGGGGGACGGCCCGGCATATTGGGGGGGGACAGGCAGGATAAAAAGGGGGGACAGGCAGGGATTTTTGGGGGCTCAGGGGAGGCATATAGGGGTCAGTGGAGGGGATATAGGGGGGTTTTTGGAAAAGGGTTTTAGGGACAGGCAGGGGATATAGGGGCACCGTCAGGATATAGGGGGCAGAGGGAGGGGATTTAGGGGCACAGGCAGGCATATAAGGGGGGGCCCGGCAGGCATAAGGGGGGGGCAGGCAGGGATATTGGGGGGGCAGTGGGGCATTTTATGGGCTTCCCGTGAGGCAATTTTAGGGGTCAGTGGGCAAATGGGGGACAGGCAGGCTATTTGGGGGGACAGGCAGGCATTTTGGGGGGAAAAGGCAGGCAATGTGGGGGACAGGCAGGCATATAGGGGGTCAGGAGGCATATAGGGGGCTCGTTAGGCATATGGGGGAACGGGGGAAGCATAAGGGGGCTCAGTGGAAAGGGATATAGGGGGCCCCCGGCAGGCTATAAAGGGGGCCCGGGAGGCATATTTGGGGGCCCCGTGAGGGAAATTTGGGGCACAGGCAGGCATTTTGGGGGCTCCCGTGTTTGGATATGGGGGCAAGGCAAGGGGGAAAATTTTGGGGGACTCTTTAGGCCATATTGGGGGCACCCGGCCGGTATTTTTGGGGGGACAGGCAAAGGGATTTGGGGGGGGGACAGGGAGGCATATAGGGGCAAGGCACAGGCATATAGGGGGACCCGACAGGATATAGGAGCAAAAGAAAAGGGATATAGGAGCACAGACAGGCATATAGGAGGGACAGAACAGGCCCTATGGGGGGCCCGGAGGGAATTTTTAGGGGCAAAGGCATTAAAAGGGGGCAAGGCAGGCATATGGGGGCACAGGCAGGGATATGGGGGGGACAGGAGGCATATAGGGCCAGGCAGGGATATGGGGGCCCCAGGCAGGGGATATGGGGGCACGGCAGGCATTTTAGGGGGGGTCAGTGAGGCATATGGGGGCTCAGGCAGGCCCTATAGGGGGCTCCCGTGAGGGATATGGGGGCTCAGTGAGGCAAAAGGGGGCAAAGGCCGGGGATATGGGGGGACAGGGAGGGATAGTGGGGCACAGGGAGGTTTTTGGGGGGGACAGGGAGGCATTTAGGGGGGACAGGCAAACATAAAGGGGCAAATGCAGGCATATGGGGGCACAGACAGGCATATGGGGGCCCGGCAGGCATATGGGGGGCACAGGCAGGCATTTGTGGGGCACAGGCAGGCATAAGGGGGCTCAGTGAGGCAAATAGGGGCTCGTGAGCTATAAGGGGGCTATGAGACATATAGGGGCTCATGAACATTTTTGGGGGCTCAGTGAGAAAAGGGGGGACAGGCAAGCAAAAAAAAAATTGGGGCACAGGAGGCATATAGGGGGTCAGTTAGGTAGGGGGCACAGGTAGGCATATTTGGGGGCTCATGAGCATATAGGGGCCCCCGGCGGCATAGGGGCCCAGGCAGGCATATGGGGGCCCAGTGAGGCAAATAGGGGGACAGGGGCATATGGGGCTCAGGAGGGGCATATGGGGGCACAGGCGGGATTTGGGGGGACAGGAGGTATTTGGGGGGACAGGGAGGGATATAGGGGGACAGACAGGCATATAGGGGCACAGGGAGGGATATGGGGGAAGGCAGGCATAAGGGGGCTCAGTGGGCAAAGGGGGGACAGGGAGGCATATAGGGGCAAGGCGGCTATTTTGGGGGACAGGCAGGGATATGGGGGGACAGGCGGCATATAGGGACGCAGGCAGGCATATGGGGGCGCAACAGGGGATATGGGGGGGACAGGCAGGGGATGTAGGGGGGTCAGTGAGCATATGGGGCACAGGGAGGCATATAGGGGCTCATGAGGGGAAAGGGGGCTCAGTGAGGCATAGGGGGGACAGGCAGGGAATGGGGGCCAGGCAGGAATTTGGGGCACAAAGGGGGGTTTTGGGGGCAAGGCAGGCATAGGGGGCACACCCGGCATATGGGGGCACGGCGCATAGGGGGGCACAGGCAAGCAAAGGGGACGACAGGCATATGGGGGCACAGGAGGGATATAGGGGGCTCAGTGAGGCATTAGGGGGCTCAGTGAGACTTAGGGGGCTCATGACTATAGGGGGGTCAGTGAGACATAGGGGGGGGACAGGGAGGGGATATGGGGGGCCCGGCAGGCATATAGGGGGCTCAGTGAGGATATAGGGGCACAGACAGGTTTAAAAAAAAATAACATTAATACTCACCCACCTGCTTTTCCCCCCGCCCTCCCTTCTGTACCACCCACGCCTCCTTTTGGCAGCTCCCCGGGGGACGCCCGTACGCGGTGGCGCCTGAGGAGAGGCGCGTCGCGATGACTCCTTCATCGCGACGCCGCCAGCTAGCCGCAAGGGGCCGCGGGGGGTCCTCAGCGCTATGAGGGCCCGGCGCCCCTCTGTGTCGCCCTGCGGCTTATCCGTGAGGATCCAGCGATCCTCCGGTGAGCGGGTCCGACACTGTTGGTGGGAGCAAGGGAGCGTCGTCCCCTTGGCCCATGTCGCCGCCCAAGGTCACTCCCTCCCAGCTCAAGAAGGCACATGTGCGGGCCAATCTGAAGTTTGCCAATGAACACCTGGATGATTCTGTGAGTGATTGGGATAAGGTGCGGTGGTCAGATGAGGCTAAAATTGAGCTCTTTGGCATTAACTCAACTCGCCGTGTTTGGAGGAAGAGAAATGCTGCCTATGACCCAAATAACACCATCCCCCCTGTCAAGCATGGAGGTGGAAACATATGATAAAATTAGCAGTGAGTGAATCCGCCCCCCCCCAAAATTTTTTTTTAATCTTTATTTAATTATAGAAAAAGAGACATGATCAGATGAGATGCCAATACTGAACACGAGCAACATACTGAACTACAGGATACCTGGCCTGAAGGCCAACAATCATCCTTTATAGAAACTCAGTCAAATCAACTGCAAATCAAAGGTTGAGTTCACATGTTTTAGTAATGATGTAATTTTCCTGCAGTTTTCTTTTTACAACTATGGCACAACTGCAGCATTTTTGCTGTGATTTTGAAAAACAGCGGCAAAAACTGCAATATGACTGCATTGCATGAACCCAGTCTAAGTAATCATTAACAACACTAACAGCTTTAACTAGAGTCAATGAGAAAACCCACACAGGAGGTTTTTCATTATGCTCCAGACCCAGAACAAATCAGTGAATTAAGTTCAATGAGAAAACACAGCTTTCCTGTTTTTTTTTATTTTACACATCTTAACAGTCTGAGTGAGGTATACATTTCCTCCAGAGCTTTGTTTCCAGTAGGCTTACAATATAAGTACTAGGGCCTGGAGTGGCCACATTCCCTACCCGGCAGATTCCTGATGAGCTGCCATATCCCAGGCCACACCAAGTGTTTGGGCATTTTCCTTGATTTTTTTTTTTTCTGGTGGCACCTGTAAGCTCCACTTTCAACTGTACCTGTGTCATCACAACAGAGTTACAGTTGAAAACTATTGCTTAGCAGAAAGTCATTAGCTTCCTGCCATACCATATTCTCTCACGGGCTGCAGGCTATTTCAGCACAATGACTTCTGAGATACTGGATGCACATTGAGGACACAATGGTGTCAATGCATTGCACTGTCTGTGCCAAACCACTGTCCTCCTTAGTGTGTACTTTATCTGTGCTGTCCACTATTAGGCCACAGACTAGGATAGACATATGAAAGGACGGCACAGACCAGAGAGCCCCAAAAATAATTTATAGGAAAGGGGTAAGGTAAGTTTTAGTATTTCTTGTATTTTATTTTAGTGACTCAAAGTGGGCACTATCAGTGAGAAGAGGACACAGATGGGGCACTATTACAAAATAGTGAGCAAAGAGTGAGAATTATCACTAAGTGGGGAACAGAGGGTGCATTATTACAGTGGGTCACTGGAGGGGCATAGTTAGAGAAGGGAGGTGCAAAGGGGGCGTTATTATGGAGAAATGAACAAAGAGGGGCATTATTACTAAACAGAGGTGTTATTACTTAGGACTGCAGCCAGGACAGTAACAGTGAAACTGGGCTCAAATTTAAATGTTAAATGAGGGGGCCTGCTGCTAGTGGGCCCCTGTGTTTCACAAATTTTGTAAAACAAACAGACCTGGGGATTGTTCTTTCTACCAAACTGTAAGTAAGCATCTTGGCTGTCCCCCACTGGCAGGCCATGAGACTGTGGATGGTCTACAAACAGGGTAGGGCTCACAGGCAGCCTATAAAGCTCCTGATTCATTAATGCTGCTGACAGTCTGCAGCAAATCAACAGGGTGGTGGGCTGCTTGTGGTGCCCGGTCCTGACTGTCGAGGTTAATCTTACCATTCCAATTTTAAAGGGGTGTGTTCCTGTGCCAGCACTGATTTAACAAAGTCGGGCTGTGCAGGGACAACCGCCTCCAAATGGCAATGCTCACCTGATGTATACAGTAATACATTTCCATGAGGAATAGCAGAGAAACAGCACAACACAAAGTTACAAGAGAAGATGCTCCAGAATTATTTCACAGAAAACTATAAAATTTTCTAATACAAATATATCAAAGAAGTCCACAGGTCCTCTTTAAGTAGTGTTGCCACATCCATAAAAGTTCTATCTAGTAAAATATAACCTTGTTAATCCTGAATGGTCCCAGTCATGAAAAAAAAAAGGCATAATTACTTTTTTGTTGGTGACCTGATTTCCCAGATAAATTAGCATAAAAAGTGATTATGGTAAAAGGTTGTATGTACCCCAAAATGGTACCAATAAAAACTACATACAGCTCGACCTGCAGAAGATTAGCCTGCACATAGCTCAGATGAGTCTAAGAAACTGGTCTAAGAAAATGAAAATTAAAAAAAAAAAGTTTAATTTTCTGCTAAAACATAAGAAAAGCTATATAAATTGGCTATCAGTAGAATTTTTATGATGGCATTGTGCAGATAATATTTTTACAGTATGGTAAACTTCAAAGAAACTAAAAAGAAAAACAATGGTGCAATTGAATTGCATTTTTCTTCCTGTTCATCCCATGAAGAATTTGCTTTAAGGGCAGTGCCCAGATGCTTTGGTTGTATGGGGCCCTGATATTCCTAAACGTAGCCCTGCTATTGCTGTGTAGGGCCTTCAAGCACAATAAATAATAGTATAGGACCACTATTGCCATCTGTGGCACAGGATCAATAGGGCACACTACTATTGTCTTGGGCTCTATCAGTGGGAAGTTTGTGTAGAGTTGCTGAAGGTTACGGAAAAGTGGGGAGCCTAGAATGTCTGTGGACAAATTCTACAGAGAATTGTGGCTATAAGAAGTTGTCATGGCAGTCTGGACCAATGGAGACGAAAAGGGAAAGTGGACAACTCCAATCAGAGAAGATGTCACATGTGAATCACTGAATATAATTGTTTATTTTGCCTTTGTGTTGAATCAGTACTATATTCACTGATGGCATATGCTGTGTCGTGGCAACCTAAGCTGGTACATATCTAACCACTTCATGGGCATTATACGACAGTATCATTTTCTATTGATGTTTGTTCCATTATAGTGTACACTTGTCCCTGATTTAAAAAGTGTATGCCTTTCCTGGCCCCCAGGTATTTTAATGTTCCACTTTTATTCTCTTTCTTGTGTTGATGGGGTGCTACTATGCATTCTGTTCCACTATTTATTGTAATAGGGGGATGGGGGTGGTGATGACAGTGTTATTGTATGTAGTTTGGTATGAGGTTTTGTGCCAGAGCTGCATTTTAGTCTCAAACCAGCCCTGTATATGTTGTGCTTATAATTATATGATACCCTGTTGTTCTTATGATGAACTGTGGGTTGAATATAGGACATTTTATGTGTGTATTGTAAGTAAATTGTAGTGTACAAAATGATTTTGATTTTTTGATGAAAACCCACAAGCTTGTTGATAACAGATGGTAATATACGTCAATCACTTTAGTTTTATTATTACATAGTGAAATATCCAAGGGACTAGAGTTCTAGAAAAAAATTACATTTATTAATGCATAGTGTCAAAACAAGGAGCATTTAAGCCTTTCAAGCCAATACTTTGTACATAAAAGTAAGTAGCATAGCTGAATTTTTGCTTGATAATGTATTGCTAAGTCAGTTTGATGCTGTTTGTTCAGTTATATTACCTTTATTTTATGTACTGTTTGAATGAAGATCAAATAATCCACATATCTCAAAAATACCAGAAAAAAACTTTAGAAGTTGTATCCTTACTTTTTCAAGTTTAAATCTTTAACTAGATCTAGAACTCTTCTAATAATGTAATTACTTTTAAGGGCACAAACAGCAAATTTGTTACAGAAATGTTTGTGACTATCTTATTCATTTAAATGAAGCTTAATGAAATCAATGCACATACTGCAGAAACAACCACATTCAAATGTGTGAAACTAGCTTACAGTTACCGAAGTTTTTGCAACAAATTTGCCATGGAAATAAACCCTAAATGAACTCTTCCCAAACAGGACAATTTACATACCAGCTAATACGAGATTGTTGTAATTTATGTGCTAGCTGTGAAAACCTGAATTTACTTGCTAGCTGCCAATGTTCCCAAGTACCATAGCAATGGTCCCTTTTAGGCCCTATAAATGAGTTAAAATCATCATATAGCCCCAGATATTTTCTTGGTATTTTACAGAACCTCTGGAAAGAATTCTGGATGACATGTACGAACCTGGCGCCAGTTCTACCTCTGTTTTTAATATTGTACGATCCGACAGTATGTATAAAAATGTCTCACAATCTATTCACCAAATATTGGCGCATAGAGCGTATGCACCAAACTTTGATGGATTTCTGGCACCTTGTACAAGTCTGGCTTAACACGCTCCGGCATATTTGGTGCATTCAATGTAGAGTGTGTGCTGCAGTTTCAGCTTACAGCAGTTCATACATCTGTGTAACAGTTTGTTTCACTCAAAGTACGCCCAAAAAAATGGTGCAGCTCCATTCATACATTTTGCCTTTAGTGTTGCTCATATAGTAAGCTATCAAGTAACTACTGTATAATAGAGCCATTTTTATGAGAAAAACTTAACTGGCAAATATATTTTTTAAATAGATGATACAAGATTTTTGAGTTTGTTAAATAATGTAAGATTATAATGTTTATCCTTGTTGTTAAAGGCATAATAGAAGTTGAAACCTCTATCAAAATCTTTTCTTTGCAGTTAGAATTATTGCCTAATGCAGTGCTGGGATCTCATGTTTAAAATGACGCACACATGAATTAAGGGCAACATGTATGAATGGGGCTGCTCCAGTATTCTTGTGTACTTTGCGGCAAACAGCTGTCATAACCCTGTTCTATAGATGTATGAACAGTTGCACTCAAAACTTTGGTGCAATCGGCACCTGCCCCTAGACTTTGTAATGCACCAAAGATGGGGGTGTGTTGCTCCACATTCGTAGAATTCGTATAAATGTGGGACGCCAAAAGTAGGTGCATAATTGTCAGAACACCCAGACCAAGTTAAAATTCATCTGCCTGAACACAAAGTTGTCATAATCACTAATAATGCTATAATAATGGGATATATGGTAGATGCTGTTATTATAAAAAAAAATTTTTAATCATTAAATTTTTTATTGAAGAAAATTTTGTTTACAGAGGAAGAAAAACAGGACATAGTCCAGAATATAATCCAAACAAAAACAGGTAAAACAATAATAAGCCATGTAGTACTAGGAAATGCAAAACATCATGCATGATAAACAAAGCAGATAAGTCTACATCTTTAAAACCACAGTTTCTCTTTTTATATAAGGAATGCAAGTAAATTCTAAATAAAAGTACACAGGTAAGAAAGTAATCATAGAGCATTAATTAGCAAAAGTCAAGCTCATCCAAATCTCCCACTTTTGTCTCTGTTTTGAGATTCAATTCACTGTGAAATTGTATATTAACCCTATTGACAACCTCTATGAAGTTTGGTGTGAGGGATGACTTCCAATAACTAGCAATGGTGAGTCTGGTAGCAATTAAAATATGTTGAATCACCGTTTGATAAGAATAAGGAATTTCATCCATACCAATGTCTAATAATGCAAGTTCTTGTGTGAGAATGAATTGTGGACAATATAATTGCTGAATCAAACCCTCTACCCTGATCCATAAAGTTGTAATCACTGGGCATGACCACCACATATGTGACAAAGAACCAGCCATACCACAGTTCCTCCAGCACATCTTAGAAGATCCTGGAAGATATGGGCAGTTCGAACTGGAGTAAGATACCACCTAAGGTGAATCTTCCTTGAAAGGGCCAAGTGATTAACGCACTTTGAGTGCTTAGAGGTTGAGATTGACGCCTTCCACCATTCCTCTACCGAGAAGGATTTAGACATCTCCACTTCCCATTTGAGCATGTAGTCTAGTTTAACATTCCCGTCTGCATCCATTAACGTAGCATAGGCAGCCGAAAGGCCCTTCACATGGCGATGGTTATCCAATAGAAAGTAATGGAAGGGGGATCTGGGCAATGTAGACGAAAAGCTAGGTAAGGAGGAAACTGCATGCCTAATTTGCAGATAAACATAGAACTGTGAGTTAGGTAAAGAGAACTGGGAAGCAAGATCCTCAAATGTCCTAAAAACCCCTTCAGAAAATAGGTCCCCAAGCACCCAAACTCCTCTGGAAATCCAAGGCTCTAAACGGATGTCTGGAATAGCTCCATATAACAGAGACAGTGGGGAGTATTTCCTACTAATATGTATTTTATGTTTACCCGCTATATGTTTCTGCCACACAGCAAGCAAATGTTGGGTGGTAGCCAGGGCATAGTGCGAAGAGGGGAGTTGAGGAAATCCTAATAAAGTTGCCATAAGGTGGTCCTTAACAGAGCCCGAGGATAACAACACATTTTCAATATGTGTCCAACGGTGTAAATGAGGGACATTCCAATGAAGAAGGCCGGTTCCAGAATAGAGGAAATGTTATATGCCCATAGATTAGGGACAGCCACCCCTCCTTGCTTTTTTGGGAGATAAAGATACTGTTTTCGAAAGCGAGGTTTTTTAGACCCCCAAATGAACTTTAAAATCAGGGTTTGGACTTTCTGCAACAGTGCCGTAGGAATGATAAAAGGAAGAGCTTTTGCTAGGTATAAAAACTTAGGAAGAAGAAGCATCTTAGTAAGGTTGATTCTAGCTATCCATGACAGAGAAAAACTCCCGAATCTAGTCACCTCAGCAGATAGTGATGAGTACAGCCCCACCCAATTCTGTTCAATGGTTTTGGAAAGGTCTGGGAAAATTTTAACTCCTAGATACACAATTTATGAGTCCGACCATGTAAAATTAAAATGGAGCAGTTTGGATCGAATCCGGGAGGGGCAATGTATGGGCAAAATGGTTGAGTTAGTAATATTTAGTTTATACAGCGACATCTCAGTATACAACTGGAGTATATCTAGTAGAGCCGGAACTGAAATGTCCGGTTTTTGGCACATAATAAGAATGTCATATGCATACAAACTTGCTTTATGGCTAACCTGGGCAATATCAACACCTGCAATTAAGGGAGATAACCTTATCATCTCTGCCAAGGGCTCAATGCATAAATCGAAAATCAATGTTGAAAGTGGACATCCCTGCCTAGTACCATTAGAGATATTAAAGGACTGCGACAAAAAGCCAGAGGAGTAGACGGTGGCAGAAGGCAAGGTATATTGTCACGGCCCCTCCTGCTCCCCGGCCCGCGGGCCGCGGGCGCACCCGTGACCCCCTGTCCGGGTGCCCACCGGGGTCGGGTGCCGCCGCTGGCCGCGGGACGAGCCGGGGGGCTGCAACTGCCAGGGACTCACCTAACCTCGCTCCTGTGCCGTCCGCGTCCTCTGCCGGCCGGGGCGCGCGTGCCTGTGTCCTAAGGCGCGCGCGCGCTCGTTCTCGTGGATTTAAAGGGCCAGCGCCCCGTTAATTGGCTAATTGCCTGGCGCTTCTCCTACTTAAGGTACGTCCCACTAACACTCCTTGCTGGATCTATGTTGCCTCGTGCCTTAGCTAAAGCGTTCCCAAAGTGTATTCTCGCCTTTCCGTGTACCAGACCTCTTGCTACGTTTCTTGACTCCGAACCTCTGCCGCCTGCCCCGACCTTCCTGCCTGTCCACGACCCTTTGCCGCCTGTCCTGACCTGCTGCCTGCCCACGACTACGATTCTCGGACTACGATTCTGCACCACGCTGCACCTCGGCTGCCACCGCAAGCAAGTCACGTCAGGGGGGACGACCTGGTAGCCTCACGCCGCAGCAAGTCCATCCCGCTTTGCGGCGGGCTCTGGTGAAAACCGGGGGCTACTTAGATTCCGTTCCCTGGCGTGGCTTAACTACCATCGCTTGCGGTGGTCCGGCGGATCCACTACCCAGCCCTTACAGTTAGATCCAGCCATGGATCCCGCCAAGGTGCCCCTGCCAAGCATCACGGATCTCACGACGATTGTTGCCCAGCAATCGCAACAAATCGCACAACAAGGTCAGCAGTTGGGCCAGCTCACCGCCATGATGCGTCAGCTTCTTGCATCCCAGCAGCAGTCTCCGCCCCCATCTGTGGCTCCGTCTACATCTACAGCCCCTTTGGCCACCGTGGGACCCAAACTTCGGCTCCCTCTACCCTCCAGCTTTGCCGGTGATCCCAAGCTCTGCCGGGGTTTCGTTACTCAGTGCTCAATGCACGTGGAGCTGATGGCGGATCAGTTTCCCTCGGAGAGGTCTAAGGTGGCCTTTGTTGTGAGTCTACTTTCCGGGAAGGCCCTGGCTTGGGCAACCCCCCTCTGGGACAGAGGCGACCCTGTGCTGCGGACCTACAAACCCCCTCCCGGAAACCGCCCGGGCTTCGGGGGCCCGGGCCGCGCCTCCTCCCCGAGACCGCCCTCTTTTAGCCCCCA
>JAODAL010041168.1:0-36166 GCA_025379985.1 Phyllomedusa bahiana
ATACAAAAACATAAATAAATATTAAAAAATACATATATACATAATTATAAATACAACTATTAATATTTGTACGGGTTGAAACCATAATTTTCCATACACTATATAAAAAAACATCGCATGTTTTTCTCACTAACATAAAAATCAAAAAAAACTTTCCCCTTTTTTCGTCAATTGGGAAACCCAAAAAATTATTTTATTTCCCAAATGCCAGAATAAGGGGAAAATTTTTTTTAGGCATTTTTATAACTTTCTGAAAATCAAAAGTTTACATACATTAGGATTACTTCCCTTTAAACAATCGGGAAAGTAATATGAGGAGGTCATTTTTTGGGAAGTTTTCTGATACGTTTTATTGGAACTTTGCTTTTTGAACACCCTGGGGTGTATTTTTTAATTCACACCCAAACCATTGTTTCCCGTTTGTAACTCATGGGAAAGTCAAAAGAAAATCCCCAAAAATTCAGGAAGAGAATTTTGGCCTGCACAAGTCTGGATCATCCTAGGGTCGGTTTGGGGAAAGAACAGCCAAAACATCTGATAATCATACAGTTTAAGGGCAACACCCCCAAAATCAATGAAATTATTTTAAATTTGGATTTGCAGAAAGTAAAAAAAATGCCTTAAAAAATTTCTCATTTATTTGGCTTTGGGAAAATATAAATATTTTTTGGGTTCCAATTGACCCCAAAACAATAAAGGGTTTATTCTGATTTTTTTTGTCAAATAAAAAAAAATATGCAGATGTGTCTTTTTATATAGTGTATGGAAACTTCTGGTTACAACTGTACATACACATTTAAAGTATTAAAGAATAGAAGATTTATTAGTAACTTTTCTGACTCCTGAGAAAGAAATGCAATCTACAAGAAAGTCATTACTTACCCATTGTAACGTAAGGAAGCTTGTCAGTAGACCCATGGGGATATATGCTGTACAGATGTGGGCCAGTAATATCAACCCCTCCTAAGACAAGGGCAGCTCCAATGTAGCCTTGGTACCTGTCAAAATAAATATTTTTTGACAAATGGTTCCATCAAGAGCTTAGAATACAGAGAAGATTTGTAAATAGTTAAAATAACACAAATACTGGTACTGTAAGGCCTGTTCACAGGTTATTTCGGATGGATTTTTTCCGCCGATTTGATCGTAAATCCTTCCGAAATCAGTCTGAAATAGTTGCAGGCCCCTTTAATATTGGTTTAATGGGAAAAAACGTGTGTCGTTCAGAGGGCTGTATTTCTGTGCCGTATTGCCGCCGTGTATTTGCGTCCGCAAAACGGCCGGAAAAACAATGTGCATGTCAATTATTGGGCCGGATTTCGCGACGGATTTACACCATATAATGAATGGGGATTGTAAATCCGTCGCGAAATCCGTACCATACTAAGTGACACTTATTTGCAACTGATTTACAACTGATTTCGGAACGGATTTACGATAGGCAATCAGACTTAAATACGTTCTGAAATAAGCCGTGTGAACATAGCCTAAGGGTATATTCACAAATGTGCTGCAGATTTACTACAGCGGATCTGTGCATCAGAAAACGAATACTGTGGAAGCAGCATGACAGATCTTAGGAAATCTTATCCCCCTGCTGCAGAAAAAATCCAGGTGGAATCCACAGCATGACAATTTACAGTCATATGAAAAAGTTTGGGCACCCCTATTAATCTTAATCATTTTTAGTTCTAAATATTTGGGTGTTTGCAACAGCCATTTCAATTTGATATATCTAATAACTGATGGACACAGTAATATTTCCGGATTGAAATGAGGTTTATTGTACTAACACAAAATGTGCAATATTAGTTATTAGATATATCAAATTGAAATGGCTGTTGCAAACACCCAAATATTTAGAACTAAAAATTATTTAGATTAATAGGGGTGCCCAAACTTTTTCATATGACTGTATATTGCGGAAATGCTGCAGATCAACTGCAAATTTTTCTCATTGACTACAATGGAGAAACCAAAATTAACAAATTTTCACATACATTTATGTAGGTTTTTATTTTTTGTTTTTAATATAATTCACACTAGATACCATAGAAGCAGGATTTGGGGCGGATGTGCTGTAGATTAACCAGAGGAAATGCTTTGGTTTTTATTCTGTGGGAAACCCACAGCATTTTTACCTCATGTGGACATACCTTTAAGGGTGCGTCCCCACGGCAAGGGACAAATACTGGTCGGTATATCCGACTGGTATTTGTCCGGTTTGTGTGCCGTGTACATAGTCGCGGGTGGGGGGAGGGGGCACGGCCTTTCTCCGCGATGAGCGAAGAAAAGCCCTTCCCCTTCACATTGACTTGCACATATTCCGTCAGAAAACCGTACGGAAGATTGTGCTTGTAGAATGTTTTGCAGGCGGAAAAACCGCCGGGCGGAAAATCCGTGCAGTGGGGGCTGCCGCACGGGTTTTCCATAGAGCACCATTGTGCTCATTTTCGGCCAGTTTTTCAGACGGTATGAAAACCGCCTGAAAAACCGGCCGAAAACCCGTGCAGTGGGGACATGCTTTAAGACTTCCCAACCCTCCCGCAATATGGACCAAGGAAGGGGTGATGCTTGTGCAAGGCCCATGCAAAAATAAAAATTGGGGCATTCTTGAGAGGATCAAGGGTGTTCCTGATTGGGACGTCAGTGTTTCTGAGACGGGTCTACAATCTCCCAAGTTACTCATTTGATGATTGGCAAGTATACTTCACAGTAAACTCTCCCACTGTTAAGTTTGGTGACTGTGGCTGCAGGAGGGGATACGGCATGTATCCAAAGTGATCTACAGATGTATCACTCCAGCAGGTGAAAACTATGGGCCACACTAAGGGCACTGACACCACACAGAACCACCAAAACTCCAGCAACTTGGGAAATACAACCCAGGAGCAAACCCTGAATACACACAACCCCGAGACAGACAGGCTGAAGCAGGCAAATTGTTTTGTTTAAAAAAAAAAAAAAAAAAAAGCAAAAGGGTACAAAATAGGTCTTGTGTAAACACACAAGTCACCATTACAAATACCTGCTGTTGTTCCCTTTTCATACTTTAAACTGCCCATAAAGGAGTTCTGGACTCAAATTTAGTTAAAAGGGTCCCCAATGGTGATCCCATGAGGGGAGTTCAATTACTGTGCAGCGCAAGCAAATGGGAAATAAAGCCTGACACACTGGGCTATCCGTGAAACACATCCACGTGCTGGTCCTTCAGTGCAGGAGAATCTCTGGAGCCAGTCACCTCTCTGTAAGTGTGTCAGGTGGTTTCTGCCGCCCTATCTGACACCTATATAGGACAGAGGGAAGAAGTGATTTCCGAGTCAGAAGCAGAGTGACTTGTGAAAGATTGACAGTGTGCTTCTTAATACACTAATATCAAGGAAGCTGTATTCAATCACTGTATGCTGTAAGGAACAGACTCCCTGTTTCATTAAAAACCCATCAGGGTTTACTGTTTTTCACTCACAAATCTAAATATTGCAGAGTTCAGCTTCTCTCCTCTATCATATAACCCTATATATCACAGAGCTCAGCTTCTCTCCTCTATCATATAACCCTATATATCACAGAGCTCAGCTGGTCTTCCTGTATCACATCCTACTCTCAGATAGGCTAACAAAAACCACCTGAACCATTCACTTTAACATCAAACTTTTTTCTTTAAAAAGACACCTTCTGTAAACTTATGGGGGCAAGAGAGCAAGAAAAAGAGAAAAAGAAAAAAAAAGATATACTTCCCTACCTGTTTTCTGCTATTGCTTCTCTAAGGCATCCAGGATCTGCTCCTCTTCACTTCCGAACTCTCGCCCCAGCAAACAGGAGAGGCTTGCGTTCAATTGTAAGTGAGCCTCTCCTGCATTAAAGGGGTTGTCTCACTACAAGGATTGCTTTTTATGTTAAAGATCTTGCAAAAACAAATCACTTTGCAGTATATGTCCATTAACAGTGCCCTACCTATTCTGAGATATCCCCTCTTGTATGGGCTGCATCAGCTCCTCAGGTCGCTATAGCTACAGACCTGTTTGAGCTCTCCTGATAGGCTGCCAGCCCTGGTTGCTATAGCTACAGACCTGGCTTCTACTACAGCCTAGTGGTAGCCAGTAAACACGCCCCTGAATTCAAAGTGAAACCAAGAAAACAGAACTGAGGTAAGATGAATCCATGTAGTGAGAAAACCCCTTTTAAGACAAGAACCCAGAAGTGAAGACAAGCGGATCATGGAAGCTTGAGAGGCGCAGCAGTGGGGGACAGCTAGGCAAGTTTAATTTTTTTTTCTTTTTTTGACCACCTTGGCCCCATTGCGATATATTTGTTTCTAAAGTGGATGCCCCCTTAAACATTTGATTTCATAATTTTCGCTAAAACTCATCCAGCAAAAAAACCCTACAAAGTCTCTTCCCTTTACTCCACCCAGTGACTCTGCCTCTCCTCTGACAGCTGAAACGTTAACCTGCCTATAAAGATGTACACCGACAGCCCTCCTGACTAAATGAGACGGGAGCTTTATCTTTATAAAGCGGATTTCTCATCTGTGTAAACGGCACAAAGCTCCCTTTTATTTGACACCTTTTTACAAACTTGCTAAAACTAAAGTAGTGCGATGTAATTGATTTGCGAGAGGCTGATGCTTGACACTAAGCCAGAGGCAGAAACCCAGATCTCCTTTCCTTAAAACTTTAAAATGATGTACACTCTCCTATTTGCTTTCACGCGGTGATGTATGGTGTCTGCCTAGAGCTGCTGAAAATTCCTTGCAGAATTAAACTGTTCCGCTGCTACGATTGGTATAAATATTTCATGGTGGAGCTGCCATGCAGAGCCTCTCTCCTGCTTGCTTCTCCTTGTCAGACAAATGAACACAATGAGAAGCAATTCAATCTCTGGCGCAGACAACTTCGCATTCCTGTAAAGTAAAGCTTTAGAACAATGGCTGACAGGACCGAGCCCGGAGAATTGGAAACAATATCATTTGTCAACACAGTATGAATATTGTCTTCAGTTCGGTGGGGTCTGCGCCTTCTCCCCACTGGTTGTCAGGCAGACACTTTATGAAGTGCTATTTGTACGAGTTTTCGCCATGCTGCTATAGTAAGGGTATGTTCACACGGCCTAAATTGCCGCGTAATTCGGCGCACATTTTGCCGTGTATCGCGCTTTACACGTGGCGAA
The DNA here is from genome assembly GCA_025379985.1 of Phyllomedusa bahiana. Lineage (NCBI taxonomy): Eukaryota > Metazoa > Chordata > Amphibia > Anura > Hylidae > Phyllomedusa > Phyllomedusa bahiana. The sequence goes on from JAODAL010041168.1 coordinate 5,170, forward strand.
ATGCATGACGCTATTACAGCAATTCATAGCTCTTAGAGAGCTATGGATTACGCGTCGTCTCCACGCACGTACAATACGATCGTGTCTATGGGGCCGGCCCCCTGTGCTTTGGGAGTACGCGCTGATCAGCGCGTGGTTCTAAAACACATGGCGTATTGCGCCGCAATAAGCCGTGTGAACATACCCTTACATCCCGCAAAACTGGACGGTTAAAGGGGTTGTATCATTACATTAAATGGCCTTCAGAATAAGGGGACAGTGAAAACAAGCAACTCTTCAATTGGATGTAATTTGCAGAAGCTGCCTTGTTTTCACTGTCTGCCTTTTCTTGTTTTGCACTGTAAACACTGGTCCCCAGTGCTGTAGGATTCTCCTCCTTTCATTTAATTGGCTGCTGCCTCTACTAATTTACATTCTGTCTGAGTTCCCGGTCGTTTTAACGGGAGCGGCATTCATGCCTCTCACTCAGATATAAGGGGCCAGGCAAACAATTTCACTTCTGCACAGCCAGCAGCTCCACAGTAAGCACTGCAGCTGTTTCTACAATCAGAAGAAACAGCAGAATTGTTGCATTAGTGCTCAAGATCTGTGCTGCTCTGGTTAGAGTTCATAGAAAGTTGGAATTCAACCTGCAACAAACCTCTCCAGCTGTGAGAGGAGAAGAGATCAGTGCTCTGAGTTCATAGTAGACTGTGTAGACTGAATGCAGGGTGTGCTATGTAAATAAACAGCTCTTGAAAAATAAGACTGCATAGGGAGAGGAACGACAGTGACATGTGGACGAGGGGGGGGGGGGATAGAATACTGACTCGGGAGCGAGCATGAACAGTTAAGGGGAGGGGGGGGGATGATGTCATCCCCCTTCAGTTAAGAAAACCTTAGGCTGGGAGGGGAAGAAACGACCCTGGATTTGAAGAGCTGAGAAACTAAAAGTACAATGAAACACACGAACTGATGAAGTGATACATCCCCTTTAACGGAAGACCACAACAGATACAGAGCGTGTCACTCGCTGTTGCCCCAAAATGATTTCTACAAACTTCCAAAGTAATCGACCCGAGTTAATCAAATTTGAAATTTGGCCTTACCCTATGAGAATATCATAGGAAGGGTTGGGAGTGTCCTCCATCAGCATTCACACATGCATGGAGGCCAGCTATTCATCGCCTGTGCCGGCTGCTGAAAGTTGTGGTATATACTGTAGGATCCACATTCATTGGGACACATTATGGTAATCACCAGATTTCTGGTATAAATTGAGCCAAAAATACTGTTGTACCTGCTTTACACAGATTCTAAACACTTCTGCTCCTCTTTAGACAAAAGAGGTGTGACCCAGGTAAAAGGGGTGTAAATTCTCAAGAGAAAGGTGTGGTTTAGTACGCAACACCATTCGACAAAATGTTGTTGCAATTAGTGGCAATAAAGGGATTGTCTCACTACAGAGATTAACTTTCAACATGTAGGGAATGATAAGCAAAGACTTTTTCCAAATAGAGGACTTTGTTTATTTTGCTTTGTTGAGAAGATAAGAGATTTTATCTGCTCTGAGTGCAAACAGGTTTTCCTGGTTACCAACCTGCTCTCTCTGCTGTTTGTCTTATCTGACACAGGTCGGCACACAGGACTGCTGGCTGCTTGAGAACAGAGTGTTCTCGCTAAAAAAAAAAAAAAAACAAAGACTACTTGTTTACTCTGAGCTCTGAAGCTCCTGGCACTTTAGAGAAGATATCCTGCTCTCATATCAATGCAATTAGAAGAGCTGTGAATACAGAGCTGATATGCTAATCATTGCGATAGAAGTATCCACAGTCTAACAAGGAAGAGAAAGAGAGCTTTAATCTAAAACTGCTTGTGGCTCAGTGAAACAGCATTGTGGGACAACCCCTTAACGAACATCCACTATAGACTGGGTGATGCACTTCGTCTTTCTGCAGCGATGTCTTCGAGTTTTGTGGTTTCCAGCACCGCAGCTGCGCTAGGAACAGAGCTGTAGCCAACAGCTCTTTTCCGATAGCAGTCTCTGTAATGCCGGGAATAAGGAGGAAAACTCTAATCCCAGTCAGGGCAGCCGGCGTAATTGCGGGGCCAATCCGTCCCCGCAATTAAGCCGGCAATAAGCCGTGTGAACATTGCCTTACCCGACAGCCCGGATGCTTAATGAAAGTATCATGGTTGTACGTGACGTCACATGCCACAATGCTTTGTGGGCATTGTGATTGACAGTCACACATAGGCGTCCAGTCACAGCAGTAATGAATGTGTGCAGGTCTCCTCTTGTTTGAGCGTTGTGAATATCTAGCATACAATTCCATCTCTGGGGAAAAGTGTGTTTTGAAAAAAGTTATAAAAATAGTTAAAGTTGGTAAAACACAAAAAATAAAATAAAAACACGTACCCACCGCCCTTTTCCCCTTTACTAATGCCAATCGCCCCAAAAAAAAAGGACAAAAAAAAAAATAAAGTAACCCTATTTGGCACGCCACGTGTGTATCGACCCTCCTTTAAATCTGTCACGTTATTTAACCTTTAGGTGAAAGCAGTGAAAGTAAATAAAAACAAGCAGTTCAAATGTTCATATTAAAACACCAAAGTGGTCGTCAATTTAAAACGTCAGTTAATCCACAAAAAAAAAGTCCTTACACGCTATATATACAGAAAATTGAAAAAGTTATGGCCTGTGGTCTATGACCACATTAATAATGAAATTTTTATGTATCGCTTTTCACATTAATAGTTAATAATAACAATACTAGACAAAAATAATATCTTTGCAATGTTCTGAACCACATAGTAAAGTTTATTCATATCATTTATCCCGTTAAATTTTTAATTAATTGGGACGAACACTGTAAAAATGAAGCCATAAAATCAATGGCGGAACTACGGATACCTCCCCTGACCCCACGCATTTGCATTTGGCCCAAATGCTACAAAAAATTTAGGGATAGCCTGGTGCCGCCCCAAAATGCACAATACACCATAGATGAGATGTTATTCTTATATGAGGCTACATCTGAACGGTTTCACCTGTTGCTGGTACTGTGGGGGGGCTTTGCAAGGTGCGACATGGCCCCACCAAAATCTTAACGTTCAAAAAGCCAAATATGCGCTCCCTACCTTGTTTCGCCCTCTTCATGAGATCAAAGAGCAGTTTTTTTTGCACTCAATCGGGTATTGCCGAATTGGAAGAAATTGCATAACACAATTTGTGCCCTTTTTTCAGGATTCACATGTAAAAAATTATTAAAACATTTTTCAGCTATATTTGAAGTTTGTTGGAAAAAAAAAATATTTGTGTTTTGTTTCAGGGGGGGGGGGAGACCCAACGCTAAAAAGAACTGTGAATACACCTTTGGGGGAGATATTCTCTCTGCACCCCTGGATATATTCTTTGTTAAGGTGGTTGTATCCCCACAGGGTTTCAAAAGAATGCATGAAAGAATTCTGTCATTCTGTTCAGACTAATTTGCTATAAGCTCCTTGCTTGTACTGCTTCAGTTGTGCTTTCAGATGATTATTAGATTAGATTGATTTCCAAACTACTTGCCGGGACTTCTTATCTGATCCCTAAACAAAGCCCTAATTTTACAGAGCTGTTTACTTGAGATAAAATCAAGTTTTTACTGTCTGGCTGCACAGGACACTGACTGACACTGCAGACCCTGTGTGATGACTCACCTCTCTGTTATCTCATTGAACAAACAGCCCGGGGATGATTTGTTACAGGTTGGTTAATGAGGGAACTGAAATAGCCATGGAGGTAATAAATTCACTTGTATCTCTTTAGGGGAAACAGAGGAACATCGCACAATATATTTGGAAAATGTCTTTATTTGTGTTCCCTACAATTTGAAAGCTATTCTTTGTAGCGAGACAACCCCTTTAAGGGGTGGAGTTTCCAATATGGGGGAGTTGATGGGGAGGTTAGTAAAGGAGCTTTATCGTTTGAACTGTTCGGGCTCTTCAGCTAATTCTCCGAGATTGAATTTGAAATCCAGGGAGCGAGTACTCTCCCCTCCAGAGGTTGTCTCCCCCCTCCAGGAGGAGCTATCATCACTGAAGACCTGTGGGTCATCACATCCATTCAGGGTGTGACAGCAGATGCAGAATGATGTCTGCAGAGGACAGCTCCTCAGCCTCCTGCATGCTTTTTTTGTGTCTGCAGAGGACAGCTATACAGCCTCCTGCATGCTTCTTATATGTCTGCAGAGCTTCAGGCTGACTCCACAAGCTCCTTGCTGTGCTATATGAGTTTTCACACAGCCTGAACAGATGTGACCTGTGAGGAGGTGTACACTGCCCCCGCTCACCCTTTCCTTGTTTTTTTTTTAATAACCCCCCCCCAGGCAGCAAGACTGGGTATATGGAGCAATGCACCACTGCCCAACCCCTTCTCCTCTCCCAGGTTAACAGGCAGGGGGAGACTTTTTATACTGTGTTGAAGGGGATCTGTGACTTAAACAGACCAGTAAGAGTAATTGGCCGTTCATTCATCCCTAGTGATGGGAGATGTGTTTTATAGAGCCAGCTGGACCTTGGTTCACTATCGATTTTATACAGCTCGAGGGAAAGAAAACTCTGATGTGTGCAGGAAGACAATCACCGCGCAGAGGTGTGTTTATGTTGGCCGGGCCGTCTGTCTGGGGGGTATATCCAACAGGCTGAATGAAATGTTCGGCCAGCCAAATTCAGTGCAGGGGGGTTGTCTAGGGGGGCGGGATCCGATCCGGGGGGTGTGCCCCCCCCCCTGGCCAGCAACACAGAAAAGAATACAGATTTACAGAAAAGCTCATATTGCTAAACCAATGACAGAGGTAATGCAACACAATTACAAAAGTGCTTATTTTTTCTTGTCCCCATAATCTGAGATATGATCTTTGTAGTGATAAAACCCCTTTAAGTTTTAGCACCTCAGGGAGTCTGCAAACCTGAAATGGCGCCTAAATAAAATCGGAATAAATAGGAGACCCCAGAGTCCGGTAGGTGCTCCTCCTATTCTGGGGCTTGTGGTTGAGCCAAATAGCGCATTAGGGCCACATATGGGATATCTATGAAAGAGGCAGAATCTGGGAAATTGATGTGGAGTTGCATTTACCTGTTCAGATCTACCGTGTTCTAGTGAATAAAAATTTAAAATCTGCAAAAAAAATGAAATTTTGAAACTTCACCTCCACTTTGCTTTAATTTCTGTAAAATATCTAAAGGGGTAACACACTTCCGAAATGCTTTTTTAATACTGTAAGGGTATAGTTTCTTTGATGGGGTCATTTTTGGGCGTTATCTAGGCATACAGGACACCTAAAGCCATGTCAGATTCTGGACTGGTCTGTAAAAAAAAAAATGACTACTAAATTTCTAAGCCACCTAATGTGGCATAAAAAAAAAATGAAAAATGCCAACCTACAGTAGACATATGGTAGATGCTAGTTCTAAACTATTTTGAGTGGAATAATAATCTGCCTTACACACAAATTTTTGAACTTTGAAAATTGCTAAATTTTCAAAATTTATGATATTTTTCACAAAAAATGATTTTTTTGGACCAATATTTCTTACTAACTTAAAGCACAATAGGCCACAAAAAAACATAACAATCTCGGATTCACTTGGATAGTAAAGGTCAACAGGATTTTTTCTCACATAAAGTGACACATATCAGATTTTAAAACCGGGGCTCTGTCAGGAAGGTCAAAACTGGCTCCGGTGGTAAGGGGTTAAAACAAGATACCGATTCATATTCTTTTCTTCTTAGCCATTTTTATTATTTGATAGTTGTTTTCTCCATTTTGTTTTATGTATATGATTGTGGGGACAGCTTTGTTGTCTGCACTGCTTTTAACAGCATTTATAGAGATGATTTACAGAAGCTTCATGGACATAGGAGCCTGTGGACTGGATCAGACCCATGAACTTCTATAGGAGAGTTTTCTAGGCATGCTATGTGAACTGGTAACAAGTTCCTGTGCAGGGAAGAGAGGGGGAGCTGTGATTATCTCCTACTGCAAGTGGCAGACCCTGTGTTATATATACACATTCATGTCTCCTTTCTGTGAATGCTGCTTGTACTGATCATGAGCAGACAACTGAAAATCTCTCGCTACAGAACAGGAAGTGTCAGACAATTAATAGGCCTAGTGGCCAAAGTGAAAACTGCAGAAATTCAGGATTTTTCAAACATATTGACAGTGACATGTAAAATGAAAAAAAACATTCTTTAAAAATAACTACAAATCACTTTGTGATGACAATACTTTACCTCTTAAGGGGTTGTTCACCATGCTGTTTCCCTGTAACCACAGCCATTATTCAGGTTACCACTTCTGTGCGTTCCAGGCTGTGTTGGTTATTCAGGCAGAGTGATTGGATCTGCTATTCCTAGTTGAGCCCGTTAAGAGTGACATTGGCGCTGGAGGTTTATAAACAGCAGGGCTACAGCAAGCTACAAGGCTCTAAAGGGTTTTAAAGCTAGTCAATAAGGGGGCATGTCCACCGGCTGAGTGCTAAATACCGGTCAGATTATCTGACCAGTACTTGCTCTGTTTTGCGGCCATGCACACGGTTGCAGGGGGAGGCTTTTCGCCTCCCCGCCTGCAGCCCCAGTTTCGCAGAGAAAAAGCCCTCCCCTTCACATTGAACTTGTTGTGATATTCCGCCTGAAAAACTTGGGCGGAAGCCACTGAACATGTTCATGTTTTTTCGGAACAGCCGGCGGACTAAAAAATAATTGTGAAGTGGGGACACGGCGGCATGGATTTTCATAGAGGGTCTATTCTAGGGGTTGTCAGATGGTTTTGAAAGCTGAAAAACCGTCTGTACAACTGTCCAAAAACTCTTGCCGTGGGGTGGGGGTGGGGGGGGAGGGAAGAGCCTTAAGTAATGTTAACAAGCTCCTGTCTTTCAAGTTGGATTTGAAGCATTTCAAGGTCTCAACCACATATAAAAGCTTTGAAGGGTGGTTGGGACAGTCCGTAGTACCAGCATCAACATCAAATACTGCTTAGTAGGTGATTCTGCATAGGAGGAATGGGGCCAACTTTCCAGCAACTGTGGTGTTGACAACCTGGTGAAGACTTACAGAAAACGTTGACCTTCTGTCATTGCCAACAAAGGTTATAAATACAAGGTATTGAGTTGATCGTAAATACTTTTTTTCCACCATAATTTGCCATTAAATTTCTTTTCAAAATCAGGACATGTGATTTTTGGATTTGTTTATCTCCATTTTGTCTCTCTTAGTTGAGGTCTACCATATGTGGCAATACAGGGCCTCTCTCATCTTTTTAAGTGGGAGAACTTGCACAATTGGTGCTGACTAAATACTTTTTTCCCCACTGTAAATGGCATCATGAGGAAAGATGATTATGTGGCAAAACATCTCAAGACATCAGCCAGGAAGTTAAAGCTTCGGCGAAAATGGGTCCCCCAAATGGACAATGACTCAGAGCATACTGCCAAACTGGTTACAAAGTGGCTTAAGGATAACCAAGTCAATGTTTTGGAGTGGCCATCACAAAGCCCTTATCTCAATCCTATTGCAAATTTATGGGCAAAGTTGAAAAGGCAGGAGCGAGCAAGGCGACCCAGAAACATGGCTCAGTTACACCAGTTCTATCAGGAGGAATGGGCAAAAACTCCTAACCAACTATTGTGAGAAGCTTGTGGAAGGATATCCAAAACATTGGACCCAAGTCATACAGTTTAAGGGCAATGCTACCAAATACTAATGAAATGTATGGAAACTTTTGACTTTGCAGAAAATAATAAAAATGCCTTAAATTCTCTCCGCACATTTTTTCTGGCTTTTGGCAAAATAAATAATTTTGGTTCCTAATTGACCTAAAACGGGAAGATTTTTTCTGATTTTCATATCAGATAGTAAGAAAAACATGCAGATGTGTCTTTTTATATAGTGTAAACTTCTGGTTTCAGCTGTATAAAGTAATAGTCTTTACCTTTGTCTACATGTGAAAAGCAAAATCAATAAAACAGGAATACCTCTTTCAAGAAGACAAAAACTGACTATAGCCTCCCATATATTTTTTCCCTCTGCGTGATAATTCAAGTAGTATGTTATCTCCAGCTTGTATACACAAGCTTCCCTAGGTTACCATCCACCTGTCACTGCCTACTTGCCTACTGTGTCTTAGCAGCAGCACAGGAGCTTGTTTATCTAGGTTACGGAAAATGGAGCTTTAAATACTGAGGGCAAATGGTTAATCGTTTAAAGTGAAATATGAAATGGTCTATATACAAAGGGTTTGGTTTGTGGCATTTGCATTACAATGCAGTACACCCTTGGAATGGTGTTTCTTTTTATCAGCATTTCATCTTCATAGAGGTTAACACTTAGAAAAAAAAGCATTTTTTTCTGAGCACTCTGTTGTGCCTTTCTTATGTTATTTTTCCTAGAAATGTATGATTACATTGACAACTGGGTGTTACCAGTTTGGGATGAGCTCCCACACAGAATGACACGTCAGACTGCATAGGGACACACCTCCTTTCACATAAATGTTAGCACCTAGTTGTCAATTTATTTATAAGTCTTTAGAAGGAGATGCAGAGGAGCAGCACAAGACAGGGTTGGTGCTCTAGAATTGTTATTTTAAGAAAAGTACAAATCTACTAAAATAGACACAGGAAGGCTGACGAATCCTGTTAAGTTCATATTCACACCTCCATAAATTGCTACCAAGTATAAAAAAAGCCACTAAGAATTAATGTGCAAGTGAATACTTAAAAGGTATTCTCACTACAAATATTAGCTTTCAACATGTAGGGAACGGTTAATCGAGAGTTTTTCCAACTACACTGCTCTTTTTATATGTACACTTAGAGCAGATAAACTATCTCCTGACCAGAGCAATAAGTGTCTCTAGGTTACCGCCCTGCTCTCCCCTCCTCTTTGTCTTATCCGAGAGTGATGTCAACAGGACGGACAGCTGCTTGAAAACAGAGCGTGTTACCTCTAACAAACTGCACCTTATAGAATAAGGGACACAGCGCTGGAAACAGCAGGTCACTAGCTAGTGCTGTCCTCAGCAAGGGGGGCATAATCTATGTGACAGGTTCTCGTTAAACAAAAAAACGGTTACCTTACACCCATTTTACAATGTAGATCAATACGATCTACCTCTTAGTGTAATCTCAGACTAGACAGTCTTACAATGCGCCACATTTACCAGTGTTGATAAATCTTGCGCATATTAGGATTTTACAACATTTTTAAGTTGGCTTACCTTAGGTCACTGACTGCACCAAAAGTTTGGTGCATCGCACAATAAGCCTCACCTACTTCCTGCTAAACTATACCCCATTTAAACTGAGCCACATCCCTTTTGTCAGTCAGGAACAGAAGTGTTTAGAAACTAACACACATGATAAGTGTGCTGTAAGGCATGTCCGACATTTAAAGCATGTGCCCCATTGTGTCAATTCGTGGTAAAAGCTAATGCCTCCTCTCTGGAAACATAGGTGTACATAATTTGGCTTTTTTAAATGGACAGCATTCATGCACAAATGTTACTCCCAGTCACATCAGCCGGGCTGCACTGACCCCAAGCAAATGGCTTGAGCCAAACCCACATCTTCATTTTTGAACATCTTGTTACCTGAACAGCATCTGCTTAAGCATTCGGTTAGCAGTCGCTACTCTGGGTACACGTCCTGTTGACAAGGAGTGCAGCTCCATATTGGAAGAGATCATCTGGGTGGTCATTTCGGTATCAGCTGCTGTTCCAGCACCACAACAGCTAAGAAACAAACATATCAATGTGTTAAAAAATGACATTTAAGGGAACCCATCAAATAGCACATGCAGTCTGATCTGCCGTCAGGATGGTATCGAGCAAGAGGAGACAAGCACACGGATGCATCTGTTTGTGGCAAAGGATTAAGCCTTTAAAGGGGTGCTCCCATAAAGCAAAGTCCACTGCACAGGTCAGCTCTCAGCTAGCTACGAGCTGGCCATGTTAGAGAATGAGCTGGGCGGTACAGCTGGCTGTCCTCCCCATTTACTTCTATGGGAGCTCTGATTGTAACTGGCATAAAAGTGAATGGAGAGGACGGCCACATGCGCTGCCCTGCTCATTCTCATGCACAGTCGGCTCGTAACTAGCTGAGAGCTGACCTGTGCAGTGGATTTTGCTGCACGGGAGCACCCCTTTAAGGGCCAAACTTTTTTTCATTTTGTTCATTGTGCCATTACAAGCTCTGTAACTTTTCTATTTTTCCATCTACAGATATGTGCAAAATGATAGCAGTCTAACATCAGGAATGTGTTTAATTACCGTTTTTGTCTGAAAACATAATACAACATGGTCAAAAATTCATGAGTAGGCGTAGCCAAGTAATGGGCAACCAACAGTCATGACATGTGCTTTCACACAGCGCCTTTTTGATGAGTTTTTTGGATGTGTTTTTGTGCAGACATGTACAGCATTAATTGCTGTGCCTTTCTGCACAAAATAGCATCAAAAAACGCACCTGCGTGTGAAAGTAACCTGACTCATTTAATGATACGGGGGTGTGGACTTCAGTTAGTGAGGTCCTTCATTCAGTCAAGAAACAGGTGTCAGTTATTGCCCTTATTTAAGGTAGGAGGGAAGCCAATGTTGTAGCTGCTGCTTGTAGCCCAATCTCAATGAGTACAACGGGAGGGAGGGAGATAAAAGATCTTCAGTTATCTGTGAGTCCTGCAACAATCAGGGAGCGCCTACACGAACATGTCTGTGTAGTCTGCAAGCCAAAGCCCCAACTCAGACTTCTCAATTCCCCAAGCCTCCGACTCCCTCATCCATGGCGCATGTTTAAGTGATAACGTTACTGTAGTAAAATGGTAACATCAGCAAAAGGGTAACAATGTTTTGATTTTTTGACCACTTGTGGGTAGAGTTGAAGAAAAAGCTGTATTTGTATCCAAGCCCAAATCTGCACCAACATTGGGAATGTGTAGAAGAGACCTGGGATCAGAATTTGGTCAAGACATGCTTGAATCTGATTCAGATCCCAGAAGGATTCAGGCAGAGCTGAAAACTAAAAGGTGGATTTACCAAATACTAACAAAATAATAAAAATTTACATTTTGATTTTAGGAGCAAAACAGTAACAATGCAGTTACAGGAAAGAATCTGCAGAAGTAAGTAGATGCTAAATACTTGCAAGTCAAATTTATGTTTAAGATAGGTAAGATGACTGTATATAAAATTACAGTAGCCTCATGTACAAAGCTGTAGGTGGTGGCGAGATATGGAGCCGAAAGTCACAAAATTCAAAACATTGTTACCCTTTTGCTTGTCAGTGAAAATATATTTATTGGATATGACTTTAGGACACAAAAAAATTGTACATATGCAAAACACTGCAGGAACATTTGTGGAGTCTCTGAATTTGTTCTGAGAAATAGTATGGCCTCCATCAGATCCTGTATACATGACCTCACATCTGATCTCATTATTTCCAGGCTAGAGAACGGCCCCTCTACATTAACGTGGGTTGGAGGCAAAGCGGTGACAACAGGGGCAACATCTCTAACAATGTCAGGGTATAAAGCAATTACCTCAGCCACAGTCAGTTTTGATGAATGGTTGAACTCTTCGGCTATGTTCACACGGTTTAAACTCGGGCGCATTTCGCGGTGTACTGCGCTCTAATACGAGCGAAATGCGCCCCAGTCATTACGGTAATCCACAGTTCTCATAGAGAACTATGGATTACGCCCTGCAATTAGCCGTGTGAAAATAGCCTTCTACTTCTTTGAAAGCAGGTGAAAAATGTTGCTAAAATCTGTTTGCCATGGGAGTGGAATCTTTGTGGCAGCGCTTTGCCTGCTCCATGTCATCAATTACACTCCTCATGTGATGAGGCTGAAGATATGGGAGCAGTAGCACTGGCCGGACCCAATTCCTCTTGCTCTTGAAATCGAACTTACTGGACCAACTTATTATATATTTTGGGAGTTGGGGTCGGTCCATTTTATAACGACTGACTCCTGCAAAATAGCCACCGACTCCGACTCCACTACTCCAACTCCACAGCCCTGTATGTGAAGCCAAACTATTTGCTAGAAACCCTTCTAAAGGACCATTAATGAAAAAAATACTTTGCCTGAAAAGGTTACAATTTGCCAAAGAACACACTGACCAAAGAGACGGGGGGGCAACCTTCTATGGACAGATGAGAGCAAGATTGTTCTTATGGGGTCTACTGACCGCAGACAACTTGTCAGGCAACCCATAAACACTGAAGCCACAGTATCCTGTGAAAACTGTAAAACATGGTGCTGCAAGCATAATGGTTTGGGGATGTTTGCCAGATTCTGGAGTTGGGCCATTTATTGCATACCAGGCACCATGGACCAGTTTGAATATAAATGTGGAACATATCATACGTATAAAAGGAAGATTTGCTTTTTTTGCATCTCTCGACCCACTTAAGCAATTGGCTTAAGAAGGAGGGGGGAGGCAGCAGGATTTGAACTTGCCCAAACCTTTTGTTTTAAGACAGGATCACTGCCTCCAAAACCATCTGTCAGTGGCAAACTCCTCTCTTCCCATTCAGAATACATGCAAGGTCTCCCAGGCACGCAAGTGTATGAGGCAGAGGTTGACATCTCTCCACCGACAGCTATCTCAAGTGAATGGACAACTTAAAGGAGTTGTGCCACGATAAGCATTTACCACCTATCCAAAAAAACAGCGCTCTATATTCATCGGTGTCATAGACTTTGAATGGAGCAGCAGTGCATATATTAAAGCCAGTGCTCCATTTAAAGACTTTTTTTTTTTTTAAGCGGTTAAAGGGGTTTTGCCACGATGTAATGTTGACGTGGGATGCTCCAAAATGGGTATTTAATCACTTTTCTAAATATATGTGATTACAAAAAGTGAAGCTTCTGAGCTACAGCATTTCTCAATCCCCCTTAGTTACCTGAAAGTTTACATTAGACACGACCAGAGGAGCTGATCTGACCTCGGGTGTTTGCACTTCTTATCTGATGACAGGGAACATGAATAAGCTTTCAAGGGGATGGGGAGAAAGTGCAGTGTATGAGTCTGTCTGCTGTATAGAGAATCCTCTGTTGTAATGTTATTATTTGAGTAAACTTTTGAGACGCTCCCTTCCTCCTCGCTCTCTGCTCACCCCCCTCTCTCTCACCCCTGCAACTGTTCATCTCTCAGCATGATTTGTTTATATTCTCCCCTGAGCTGATAAGGAGGTAAGGAACTCACTTCATGGCAAAACCCCTTTAATACGTAGTCGAGTCACATTATAAGGTCCACCAGCTAATACCCAGAGTAACCGCCACGTGCAGCACAGACTGGTAGACTGTCTGGAAGTGACTCAAAGTTCTGGTAGGTTGTCACAGGTATTTGGAGCCGACTGCATCCTACAGCTGCTGGAGGATCTATAGAGCAAATACAATGATCATGGTGGTCCCAGATAGTCTCAATTGGGTTCTTGTCTGTGGAATTAGGAGGCCAGGATAGTACTTGGAAGTCTTGGTCATGCTCTTCCGACCAATGTCGGACATTTCTAGCTGTGTAACATCGTATTGTCTAGCTGGAAGATTCCACCTGCCCCAGAGAAGACAATCAGCACGTGTGGGTGTACGTGGTCTGCAAGGATGGATTTATACTCAAATTGGTTGAGGACACTCAGTATGAATGAGTGGCCCAAAGAATGCAACAAAAACATTCCCCACACCATAATGCTGCCACCACCAGCTTGTATTCTTCCAGCAATGATTGCAGGTGGTTTGCTCTCTCATGTTTCTCAACTGACATGACAACATCCCTCCATTTGATAAAGCGGAAACATGACTCATTGGTGAAAGCAACCTTTTGCCAATCAGCAGAGGTCCAACTCTGATACTGCCATGAAAATTGAAGCTTTTTCTTCTAATGCATCTTGATTAGTAGAAATGCAGTCTCTGCTTCGGAGACCCCTGCTCAATAGGGTTCACTGATGTGTTAGACACAGATATTGGTAGTCCCCAGTTCATTTTGCTGATGAGCTGCCCTGCTATCGTTTGTCAGTCCTCCTTTCATAGTCAACGCTCACCTCTCACAACAATGGCGCATGGTGCACTGCAGTTCTCACATCACTTCTGTGCAATGGTGCCATATGCTCACGATACACCTTCACTACAGCAGGACGTGAACACTTTACAAATGGCATCGTTTCAGCAAAAAACCACTCTTGGCCCAAAAGCTAATAGTCTCTTTTATCAACTCTGAAAAAGCACCCCTTTTAAACATGACAACAATGACCGATGTGTGTGCAGACAGCCTATCACACACTTTATATACCCACCAAGCCAGCTCACCACATGTGACTTCATGAGTTACATGCTGTCATTGTTGAACGTGGTCATAATGATGTGACTCAGCTGTATAGATTACCTATAGTAATAACCGTTCCTAGAACTGGTACCTTAGACCATACAGATACTTACTAGACATTAGGAGCTATGTAGTGGATCTTAGAACAGTTCTTGTCAGCTACCACCATCCCTTCAGTGGCCCTGGTATCCGCTCCAAGCACAATCCCATCCTATGAAGGGAAACAGAAGTTTTTAGAACAATCCTAGCAAAAATAGGCCTATTCGAATATGGCTAAAACGTCTTACAAGGAAAGGCTGCATAGTCCTATCAAAGCCATATAAGCAGATTTCATTAAAACAAATGGGTATTCCCAGCTGATTTTATCCCTGCCTGACCGGAGTTTGTGTTGGCCGTAGGGAATGGGAAGCTGGCTACCCATGTTCTCCTGACTCCATTCGACTCTATAAAAATTCTGAGTATAATGTGCCCGGTTGTGGCTGGAATTCTCATAGAGATGAGCAGACAAAGCTCCACATGTGTGGCCAGCTCTCCAGGCCCTGTGGCTGGCACATAGGCCGGGCAGTGAAGACACCAGATGGGAACACAACTTATGGCAAGGACAGCAGCGTGGCTCCATCTGGGTTCAGATCCCACCAAGGACAACATCTGCGAGGAGATTGTAGATCAGGGTTAAGACTTCTTAACCTTTTTGACTAATGATCCTGATGTTGCATTTGATGAACTTTTGCCCTATATGTTAGCAGTGATGGTTCCTTTATCAATACATATCTTATTTACAAAAAATTATATTTCATATTTATAGTTTTATGCTTTACATCATGAAATACTATGATTTTTTGTTTCACTATAGGGAAAAAGTGAAATTACAATGGGTGTGGGAGGTTTTTCATTGAAAATAACAAAAGAACAGCAGAAAACGACCATATAGGCAAAGGTTCATCAAATGCAACATCAAGATAATTTCAATTTTCAAAAAGTCCTTTCCCTATTGTATGTTCTCCCTGTATTTGCCTTGGCTTCTTCCAGGTACTTCGGTTTCTCTCCAAAACATACTGACAGATTAATCTGGAATGTAGACTGGGGCAGAGACCAATCTGAATAATGACCATCTCGGTATAATGCTGTGGAATATAAGGGTATGGTCACACGGCTTATTTCGGAGCGTATTTTGCGGCGTACTGCGCTTAATACGCGGGGAAATGCACCCCATAATTACGGTAATCCATATCTCTCATAGAGAACTATGGATTACGCCTCCTCTCCCCGCTCGTACAGTACGATCGGATTGTACGCGCAGGGAGATAAGTCACATGTCATTTATTTGCGGCGATTACGCGCTGCGAGTAATGCATGTATATGGGGCCGGCGGACTGCCGGCACCCCTGCACCTCGGGAGTACGCGCTGATCAGCGCGAGCTCCCGAAACACACGATGTACTGCGGCGCGTACTGTATATCATGTGAACATACCCTAACAGAGCTATACAATTAAATACCGTGACAGTCTTTGGACCCCTAAACAGTTTTGTTTTTTTCAGCTTTACCATTTATAACACTGGTGTCTTATATGACAGAGGGGTCTGTGGTCCCTTCAGGCACTGAGCCAAGACTACCCCTGCACCCCTATAGCTATACCCCTGGGTCTGATATGCTCCATAGCAAGAGGCTACAGCTACCTGTTGACAAACCTCTGCACTCAAGCGTCACTCTCATTCATCTGAAGAACTGTGACCAATGGCAGCCGACCAGATCGTAGTACTTATTTGTTAAAGGTGTTTTTCCATCTGGCTATTTCCACAGAACCCGCTCCACCCACCTGAGGCTCCCATTTCCTGCTAAAGGGGAATTCTCGTTTCAACATTTGGCAGCCGTTTATACTGGTTGCTAAGCAGAGCTTGAGAAATGGAGGGGCGTGTTTCTCCTCCCAGCAGGGCGTATCTTCTCTCTCTGCAGACAAGCCCCAAAGTGTGCACGTGAGAATTCATTCTGTGTGAGCCGGGGGGAAGGGAGAGGTTCTCAGCTGTCACTGGAAGTGAAAAGTTAAGTGTAACTCCATATTGTATATCTACATTTCTCGCTCTCTTATTCTTTGAAATTTAGAAGGGCTTTGACATTCAGGCCGGGGAAAGTGGTGATTTTTTTTCTTTCTCACCCCAAATAAAAATTTCCTCCGTTTATTAAACTCTGACCTTACAAAATCTGCAGAACAAAAAAATATCTTTATCTTTTTGGTTTCAGGGGAAAGCCAAAAACTTCTCTCGTGAGGACCTCTGATTCCCGTCAGTGAAAAAAACCCCGGCACAATCCCCCTGCTTGCTCCGTTCCTCCTCCCCTTTCAGACGCACTTCCCCCGATGACGGAGTGGGGCCTGGCCGTACCCGCCGCAGTCTCATTTCCATCCAAACACTAAACAAAACCCCGTTCCCCTAAACAATAGCACTTTGCTTGGGGTAACCAAGGCGACATGTTTTACATTTTTGGTCCCCTCCTTTTGAACTATGATCTTCGTAGAGAGAAAACCCCTTTAAGGCTCTGGACAGTTTTACATAAGTCACTGACATTCAGCTCCTAGAAAAAGACACTGTCCAAGCAAGATGTCTATCAATAAACAGTAGCTGTATTTGTTATGAGAGGAAGCTGCCAAGACAAACAGGGTGATTCTTCTACACTCACAGATATCTGTGTATTTGCATACAAAGAGAACAGTGTCATTCAGCAGCTACAGGCCAGCACTTGTTTAGCAGCCAAGGTAACATCAGAGACTGAGAAGCTCCCATTCTGCTGATGGCATTTTGGAAACAAGCAGGGAATCAAACCCACTCTCTCTGAAATGAAGCAAAATCAGAATAGCAATGTATTTGGTAATCGTCTTTATTTCCCTTTGCTAACAGGTTTAAAGCTGATCAATGAGATGGGAATACCGGTTAAGCACAGTTTTGTAGGTACGTTGGGTGAACGCATAGTCAGAGGACTATGTCCTCAAGAATTTGTCACAGTCAATACACAGCGAAATGAGCGACCAACATATTTTAGGTCTTACCTTAAATACCACTCCTGCGATTGTGGTGCCTGTCTTGCGAGCTGCAGGAAGCTTGTGCCCTTTCTGTGTAAATTCCTTCTCCAGAAGGGCATTTCTATGGTTTAATGGACATAATGAACAGTTACACAATTTAAGAAATACACATTAGACTACACTGATATCTGCATCAAAATCTCCAGCGCCATTTTCACCCCTGAAATGGTCATCTGCCCTAGGAGATTCTCAGTGGGCTGCCTGCCTGAATTCTGCCCCCTAACGGTGCTTTCACATAGTGCAGTTTTGATGCAATTTTAACTGCGCTACAATTAACCTGCCTTTATTACCAGCAAGCTTCTTTCACTTATCTAAACTGTTTGGAAAGGGAGTAATCAATTAGTGTGTTTGTAATCCACAAGACTTCAAATACAGTCATTGATTACTTACATGAAACACCTTTCTGAACAATTTAGAAAACTGCCAGAAGCTTGCTGTTCATAAAGGCAGTTTAATTGGAGCGCAGTTAAAACTGCACCAAAACTGCGCTGAGTGAAACCACCCTTAAAGGGGTTGTCTCACTACAAGGATTGCTTTTTATGCTAAATATCTCGCAAAAACAAGTCACTTTGCAATATGTGTCCACTAACAATGTCCTACCTATTCCTACATATCCCTTCTTGTATGGGCTGCATCAGCTCCTCAGGTCACTATGGCTACAGACCTGTTTGATCTCTCCCGATAGGCTGCCAGCACTGGTTGCTATAGTACAGACCACGCTTCTACTGCAGCCTAGTGGAAGCCAGTAAACACGCCACTGAATGAAACCAAGAAAACAGGACTGAGGTAAGATTAATCTATGTATTGAGACAACACCTTTAACTGCACGGCAATTTAATTGCCCTTTATTTACCAGCAAGCTTCTTTCAGTTGTCTAATTGTTCGTAAAGGTGTTTCAAGTAAGTAATCAATACTGTTTTTGAAGTCTTGTATTACACACACAAAATTTTATTACGCCTTTCAAACGTTTAGAAAAGTGAAAAAAAGTTTGCGGGTAATAAAGGCAGTCGATGAGTGCAATTAAAACTGCACCAAACTTGCACCCTGTGAAAGCACCCTAAACAACTAGGAACATTTTTTTTTGGGGGGGAAAAGGGTTTAAATCACCTTTATCTGCGGGATACATCCAGGGAAACAATCATAATAACCCTCCCTCGCTCCCAATTTTGTTTGGCAAGAGGCCCCATCCAGCAAAAGAACATAGTGTGCTGCAGAGCTTATAGTTGAAAAAGAAAAACCCACACTGGGGTGGGTAAGTAGGTTTTTGGGGCGAAGGTCTAAATTTGGGCCTGGTGGGTACCCTTTGTGTGCGGGGATATGAAGAAAAAAGGGGGCAAGGGATGCCCACAAAAGCTCTCCAATTTGTAAAAGAGACTGGCTGGAGGGAGAGGAAAGAAGGTGTCTACAAAAGATGTCAAAGACGCCGTGTGAACTCCCCCTTACCCCTCCAGGAATTGCCTGCACGGGCATATTTACCACAAAAACTAGACTATATATTTGGGGCCATGCACGGTTGCATTCAAACCCTTCACCGGAAAGCTCACTATTTTGCATTGCGACATTCCGCAATTATTCCTCCTGGAAAAGCTATATTTACTATTTTGCCATAGGCAAACTTAAAAACCCCAATTTTCAAACTATAAAGCACTAAAACAAAATTTTATTAGAGAACATTAAACCCAATACACACTATTAAAAACCTGATTTCTAAAATCTCAAATTTATCCCTTTTTTAATTGTGAAGGAAAAATCCTTTTTTATTTCAAGTCTGGGGGAGCACCACCATTAACAGGGGGCCCCTTATTAACAGTAATTACTATCTCCAAAAGGAATCCAAAAAACTATTTGGGGGACCCCAATCTGGGCATGAAAAATATAAGGTTTCCCCCTTGTTTAGACCCCTACAGCGGGTGACACAGTAGAAAAAAAGGGGAAAAACACAATTAAAAATGTCATGCCTGACCTCCCCCCCAAAAGGTTTCCCAGCTAACTGGCTTATCAGGGGTTGGGTCCGGACCTCTCCCCAACAGATTGATATAAAAAGGATTATTCCTTCCAAAAGAAGGGACAAAGAGGGGTAGAAATCAGGTTTTAAAAAGGTGTACGAAGTAAATGTTTTTAACATAATATAATTAAAATTTTAGGCTTTATAGATTGAAACTGAAGAGTAATTTGCCCAAGGGAAAATATAAAATTATCAAAAAAGAACTCCTGTTTTCTTGCAGATTCCCATTTTTTTTTTTTTTGAACCCTGGAAAAGTTGACACCAGGATGTAACCAATGTAGCTGTTTCTACCAGGTCTACACATTTCTGATGCTTTTCTTGTGTGTATAGTATTTACTATCTGTAAGCTAGGACTTGCACATATTATTTCATACCTCATGCATCTTTTTACTGATTGATATGGTCACTGATAACTTTGGCTGTTTGTTACTATAGCACTGCCTTTTTGATTTTTTTTTTTTTTTTTTTACCATACTGTTTCATTGAGCCACAGTCAGTCTTTCTTTCACTCTGGTCTCGTCAGGCTGTGGGTGGTTCTATAGCAGTTATTAGCTTCTCTGCGACATTACAAAGAGCAGTGCAGTAGAGTTGATCTTAAAGGGGTTTTGCCAGGACGTGCCTTATCTGCTAAGAAGCAAATGTAAACAAGCCACGGAGCTGAGAGAGAGAGACACAGCCAGAGCACAGAGCTGCACGTATAGTACGCGCCGCAAGACGCCGGGTGTTTTGGAAGCACGCGCTAATCAGCACGTAATCCCAAAGCACGAGGAGGGCGGCCCCATTGACCGGCATTGTCAGCGGCGTGTAATCGCCACTAACAATCGACATGTCAATTCTCTCCCCGCACGTAAAATACGTATTGTACGTGTGGGGGGACGACGCGTAATCCATAGCTCTCTAGGAAGATGTCTCCTTGCGTCTCTGAGAAGCTATGCCAAGGGGTCCAGCAGCAGTCTAATGATGATTCCAGCTGAAATATTCTGCTATACACGGAACAGTGCCCACTGGTTTGGGGGGGGGGGGATAGTACCCTCCTGACACTGGTTTTTCTTTTTTGGGGGGGAACCTGTGCCCTCCAGATACTGGTTTTGGAGGAGGGGGCGACCAGCGCCCTCCGGATACTGGTTTTGGAGGAGGGGGCGACCAGCGCCCTCCGGATACTGGTTTAGGAGGAGGGGGAGACCAGCGCCCTCCGGATACTGGTTTTGGAGGAGGGGGCGACCAGCGCCCTCCGGATACTGGTTTTGGAGGAGGGGGCGACCAGCGCCCTCCGGATACTGGTTTTGGTGGTGGGGGCGTCCGGCGCCCTCCGGATACTGGTTTTGGAGGAGGGGGGGGGGGTCCACCGCCCGCCGGATAATGGTTTTGGAGGAGGGGGGGCGACCCGCGCCCTCCGGATACTGGTTTTGAGGAGGGGGGGGGGGACCAGCGCCCTCCGGATACTGGTTTTGGGGGGGGGGGGGGGGGGGGGGGGGGACCAGCGCCCCGTGGATACTGGTTTGGAGGTGGGGGGGGGGGGACCAGGCGCCCTCCGGATGGTATGGTTTGGGGAGGGGGGGGGGACCAGCGCCCTCCGGATACTGGTTTGGGGAGGGGGGGGGGGATACCAGCGCCTTCCGGATACTGGTTTTGGGGTGGGGGGCGACCAGCGCCCCCAGTTAAGTTACAGACAAAGCAGCACATGCCGTTCCGGGGGTGACAGCCCTGAGTCACGCCGAGCACCCGGTCTTCATTCCACCCATTCTAACCTCCTCTACCCGGGACGTCTATAGACGTGGCCGGGGCCGTTATACGGCAGCGCTGCCCGGGATTACGTTCTCACCTCCTGCAGTTCCCGAACTCAAACCCGCTGACAGGAGCGGAGCGCACAGTCACGGATGCCATCTTTCCTGAGAATGCGGCGACTTCCGGTGCCGGGAGAACAATTGTGATGACTTCCTCTGCTGCTGTTCGCCTTTAGTGTCAATAAAGTTCTGACAAATGCAAAGTCACCACCGCTGCTCATGCGACCTTGCAGAACTTCAACTCCCACAATCCCTTGCCCTTGTTTGTAGTCCATGAGAACGTCCGGGAATCACGGGAATTGTAGTCCTGCAGTCACTGCCCGGCAAATACAAATCAGATTCTAGTGTAACCGTGTGTTGTACCTGATGCTGGAGGCAGCAGCGCTTGTGGCAGACGTGCAGTGACCGCGGGACCGCGCACAACATAGTCTTATGGATAAAGTGGTGGTCATAGTGGATTCTGTACATTGCCCAGTGAGGCAGTTGCCCATAGCAACCAGTCACATTCCAACAGCCATTGCCTAGGGGCCCAGCAGTTACTACCCTATCACTTACCTCACTACTTTATGGGTGGTCAAAGAGAAACATGTATGGTTAATTGTGTGACATCTCAGACTTCACAATGTGATGAGCTGTAGGTTGTTCTACAGCAGTGACTGACATTTCAGCCCTGCTATTCCTTGCTGAGCCTGTTGGAGGGATATTGGTGATGGAGGGGTCTCAACAGCAGGGCACAAAACTACCCAGGAGGGTTAAAGTCTCAGCAATATCAGAACAGCAATGGATTTGGAAATTTATTTTTTTTCACTGTAAAGGAAAAACCCTTTTAACCCCTTCAGGACATTGGACGTAAGCTTACATCCTAGGTGTTTAGGGGTTAACGCAAATGGATGTAAACGTACAACCTGGGGATCAGAGTTCACCCAATCGCTGCAGGAAATGATCTGTACATTACAGCAGGCATCCCGCAGCATCGGCCCCGGAGGGAAAAGACAGAGGAACGGGGCTCACTCTGTCTCAATCGCAGCAGCCATGATGGCTGTGCATAGTGATTGATAGTTGTCATGGAGATCAGTACACAGCAAGTAATGATGTGTGCTGCTGTCCATTGTAACATTGATCTGAAGATCCTCTATGGGAACAAGTGAAAAAAGTAAAACACATAACACAAATAAAAACACGTACACTGCCCTTTTCCCCTTTACAAACGGCAAAAAAGATCAAAAACAAATAAAGCACAAATATTTTGTATTGCCACGTGTGTAACGACCTGCCCTATAAATCTGTTTTGATATTTAACCCGCACAGTGAAAGCCGTAATCCCCCCCCCCCTCCCAAAAAAAAAAAAAGTCACAGAATTGCAATTTTCATCTAAACTGTAGCACATACAATGCCTTGCACAAGTATTCGGCCTCCTTGAACTTTTCAATCGTTTGCCACAATTCAGGCTTCAAACATAAAGATATAAAATTTTAATTTTTTTGTGAAGAATCAACAACAAGTGAGACACAATTGTGAAGTTAATACTTTGTAGCGCCACCTTATGCTGCAATTAGCTCTGAAAGTCTCTTTGTGTATGTCTCTATCAGATTTGCACATGGAGAGACTTAAATTCGTGCCCATTCTTCCTTGGCGCAGCCGGAGCTCAGTGAGGTTGGATGGAGAGCGTTTGTGAACAGCTGGAGCTCAGTGAGGTTGGATGGAGAGCGTTTGTGAACAGCTGGAGCTCAGTGAGGTTGGATGGAGAGCGTTTGTGAACAGCTGGAGCTCAGTGAGGTTGGATGGAGAGCGATTGTGAACAGCTGGAGCTCAGTGATGAAGGATAGAGAGCGTTTGTGAACAGCTGGAGCTCAGTGAGTTGGATGGAGAGCGTTTGTGAACAGCTGGAGCTCAGTGAGGTTGGATGGAGAGCGTTTGTGAACAGCAGTTTTTCAGCTCTTTCCACAGATTCTCGATTGGATTCAGCTCTGGACTGTGACTTGGCCATTCTACAACCTGGATACGTTTAATTTGTGAACCTTCCATTGTAGATTTTGCTTTATGTTTGGGATCATTGTCTTGTTGGAAGATAAATCTCCGTCCCAGTCTCAGGTCTTTTGCAGACTCCAGCAGGTTTTCTTCCAGAATGTTCCTGTATTTGGCTCCATCCATCTTCCCATCAATTTTAACCATCTTCCCTGTCCCTGCTGAAGGAAAGCCCAAACCATGATGCTGCCCCCACCATGTGTGACAGTGGGGATGGTGTGTTCAGGGGGATGAGCTGTGTTGCTTTTACGCCAAACATATCGTTTTGCATTGTGGCCAAAAAGTTGGATTTTGGTTTCATCTGACCAGAGCCCCTTCTTCCACATGTTTGGTGTCTCTCAGGCGGCTTGTGGCAAACTTTAAATGAGACTTTTTACGGATATCTTTGAGAAATGGCTTCTTCTTGCCACTCTTCCATAAAGGCCAGATTTGTGCAGTGTATGACTGATTGTTGTCCTGTGGGCAGACTCTCCCACCTCAGCTGTAGATCTCTGTAGTTTATCCAGAGTGATCATGGGCCTCTTGGCTGCATCTCTGATCAGTCTTCTCCTTGTTTGAGATGAAAGTTTAGAGGGACGGCCGGGTCTTGGTAGATTTGCAGTGGTCTGATACTCCTTCCATTTCAATATGATCGCTTGCACAGTGCTCCTTGGGATGTTTAAAGTTTGGGAAATCTTTTTGTACCCAAATTCGGCTTTAAACTTCTCCACAACAGTATCACGCACCTGCCTGGTGTGTTCGTTGGTCTTCGTGATGCTCTCTGCACTTTAAACAGAACCCTGAGACTATCACAGAGCATGTGCATTTATACGGAGACTTGATTACACACAGGTAGAATATATTTATCATCAGTCATTTAGGACAACATTGGATTGTTCAGAGATCCTCACTGAACTCCTGGAGTGAGTTTGCTGCACTGGAAGTAAAGGGGCCGAATAATTTTACACGCCCCATATTTCAGTTTTTTATTTTTTACTAAAGTTTAAAATATCCAATAAATTTCGTTCCACTTCACAACTGTGTCCCACTTGTTGTTGATTCTTCACAAAAAATTTAAATTTTATATCTTTATGTTTGAAGCCTGAAATGTGGCGAAAGCTTGAAAAGTTCAAGGGGCCGAATACTTTCGCAAGGCACTGTACAGTTAAAGGGGTTTTGCCACCATGTAATGTTGACGTGGGAACCTCCAAAATGGGTATTTAATCACTTTTCTAAATATATGTGATTACAAAAAGTGAAAACTCTGAGAGCTACAGCATTTCTCAATCCCCCTTGGTTACCTCAATGCTTTCCCTAGTTACGACCCAGGAGCTGACAGGCCGCTCTTGCGTGAAACACTTCTTATCTGATGACAGGCAAAATGAATGAGCTTTTAAGGCACCGGGTAGACAGTGCAGTCTGAGGCTATCTTGCTGTATTGAGAATCCACTCTTGTACTGTTTATTATTTCACTTAAGTTTTGAGACGCTCCCTTGCATTCCTCACTCCCCCCTCCCTCTCTCCCCTGCAGCTTCATGACTTCATGCAAATAAATGTATATAATTTATACAATGTGATTTTCTGGATTTTATTTTGGATATTCTATCTCTCAATGTTAAAATTAACCTACCCTTAAATTAAAGACTGTTCATGTCTTTGTCAGTGGGCAAACTTACACAGCAAGGTATCAAATAATTATTTCCTTCACTGTAAAATGGAATAAAAAGTGAAAACATCAGTTCATACCGCAAAAAAAAACCCTTAGGGTGTGTTCACACAGCATAATTGCTGGGGTTATTTCGCCACGCATACTTGCGCTGCAATAGGCCCTAAATAGGCCAGCGCGTACTTCTAAAACACCTGGGGCCACATATATGAAAACTGTCTAGGACTTTCTCTGTTGCCCATAGCAACCAATCAGAGCTCCTCTTTCATTTTTCGAGAGCACTATATGAAATGAGAGTAGCGCTCTAATTGGTTGCTATGGGCAACAGAGAAAGTCCTAGACAGTTTTCATATATGTGGCCCCAGGCATGTTATAGCGTATACAATACACGCAGTGTCAGGAACCTCCTACTATGCCTTGGAACTTACTAACTGTGTTTGCCCTTAAGTTTGCCCTCAGTTAAGATGGTGGATTGTGTCTCAACTGGTTGCCATCTTGTTTCCTGTTTCCTGTTCCTGGTTCCTATATAAACTCCTCAAGCCTGTTGTTCACTGCTTGAGTATTGTGCTTAGCTCCTGCTTTCCAGTCCTCTCGCCTGGGAACTTGCCATCCAGCCTTGTTCCTGTTCATTGCAGTTAACCCTGCGCTAACCTATTGCCTGCTGTCGCTCCACCGCTTAACCTCTGCACTTCTGACCAAGCAGCAACCCATTACCTTCCTGGGACCTCGCTATCCACCTGCCTCCCTGTGTTTGTACCTAGCCCGGCCATTGGATTCCACCAGTATTGTGACAAGATACTCAAGCCATAAGATGGAGTCCGCTGGGGCTGGGAGCCTGGAAGCTCGCTTCAAGCAACTGCAAACTATGGTGGCTAATATGCGCTCTGAGATGCAGGCGTTGAAGATCAAGTGCGACGCTTATGAAGGTCAGAATGCCCACAATATCCAAGTGTATGGACAAGCCATTCAAGAGCTACGTGGGACCTTGCAGACCTTAACTGACCGGATACTCCACCTGGAGAATCAACCCCGGGCCCAAATCACTTGGGTGCCTGTAATGAGCCCTAAGTTGCCGCCTTTCAGATTCGGCGGAGACCGCGATAAAATTCCGGGGGATTCCTTAACCAAAATTGGTTATATTTTGATGCAAATCCAACGCAGTTTCCTAGGGACGGTCAAGGTCCTATGCATTATTATGCTGTTAACACATAAACCCATTGCCTGGGCCAGCCCCTTGAATTGAGACCCAGGACCCCCGGCTGAATCACCTGGAAAGGGACTTCTTTCGACGCCATGAGTCAAATGTTTGAGGGAACCCTAATCGTCGGCTACAGTTTGAAGCAGCTATACTACATTGCGCCAGGGCAAACGTCCCATGGCTGAGTATGCTATGGAATTCAAGGGGTGGGCAATCGACACCGACTGGAATGACGCCGCGAAGATGTCTTTTTTAAGAAGGACTATGCAGCGCTTTAAAAGATGAACTTGCCCGGCTGAGGCTCCCCTTAGTTTTGGATGTTTTTTTTTAACCATTGCATTCGAATTGATACCCACTACAAACGACGACAGGAAAAAATGGGCTACTTTGAATTATGACACCAAGCGGGCCCCCCACCTGTTCCTGTCTCCTTTTCCCAAGAACCCCAGGGGGAAAATTCGCAGAGATTCGGGAAGCGAGCCTATGCAAGTCGACTCCATTTTGAAAAGTGAAAGCGTAGATAGAAGACAACAGCGGCTCCGTGAAAGTCTATGCTTTTACTGTGGAAATCTGACCACTTCCTCATCAATTGCCCTACCCGCCCACGGAGTTTGGGTGGCAGCCATCATGGATCCCGACTCCTCGGAGGGGGAATCAATTGTTCAGAGAATGAAGTTATCTGAAAGAGCAGTTGTCCAGTCTATTTCAGCAGTGGCGCCTCATATAAAAAAAGAGAATAAGGACTCTCATTGCTTCCTTCCCATTAAATTCCTGGCTAACTCCCAGTGGGTATTCACCTCAGCTATGGTGGACTCTGGGGCAAGTGGCAACTTCATGGATCTCTCCTTTCCTCAAGAGCATGGGGTTAAACTCAAGAAGAGACTCTCACCCGTAGTAATGGAGACTGTAGATGGGTTCTCCACTGAGCTCAGGGCCAGTGGATCAAGAGACCGCACCACTTGAAATCATTATGGCACCCCAGCACAATGAAGTCCTGTCATTCCTGTTGATATCTTCGCCGCACTTTCCTGTCACCTTAGGCTTACCTTTGGGTTTGCAATCACAGAACCCGGTTAAATCAAACTGGAAACCAAAGAGATAAGCTTCCCAGCAGAGGATGTTCATCCAACAGGTCACTCTGAACCAAGCACTGAAGACCAGTTCAAGACAAAAAAAATAATGGATCTAACCCTCTGAATACAAGGAATATGCAGATGTTTGCAGCAAACAGAATGCCGACAAGCTTCCCCCACACCGACCTTACGATTGCCCCATAGACTTGCTTCCTGGTCCCACCCCATACCCTTCGGTAACATCAAACCCCTGGGGGGGGCCCTAAATTTAAAAAAGCCCTCAAGGACTAAAATAGAGGAAAACCTTGCTAAGGGGTTCATCCGTCCTTCCTCTTCACCAGCGGGGGCCCCATATTATTTGTCAAAAAGAAGGATGGTTCCTTAAGACCTTGCATTGATTACAGAGAACTTAATAAAATCACAATAAAGAACCATTAATCCTCTACCACTGATCCCTGAACTTCTGTAAGAGTACACATGCAAAGATTTTTTCAAAATTAGTCTACGAGGCGCTTACAACCTGGTCCGTATCAGATCTGGAGATAAATGGAAGACTGCCTTGGGTTTCACGTTAGGGACACTTTGATTATTCGGTTATGCCATTTGGCCTTTGTAATGCCCCCGCCCCCTTCCAATATCTCGTCAACGACATCTTCCCAAGACCTTCTGGACCAGTTCATAGTCATCTATCTGGACGATATCCTGGATTTCTTCCAATTCGATGGAAAACCCAGAGACATGTGAAACTTGTTCTGGAACGTCTAGGGAGAACCATTTTTACATAAAAATTTGAGAATTTGTAAATTCCATCAGACAAAAGACCAATTCCTTGGCTATGAAAATTTTACCTCAGGGTCTACAAATGGACTCTAGCAAGATCAAAGCAATAGTAGACTGGCCCACCCCCAAAACATAAAAGATGTTCAAACGTTTCATAGGTTTTGCCAATTCTATAGACGCTTCATCAAGAAATTTCTCAGAAATCATTTCTCCTATTACACCCGTTGACTAAAAAGAAAAATGCTTTTTTTGGTCTCCTCAAGCACAAGAATCTCTCTCTCTTAAAGGTCAAGTTCACTACAGCCCCTGTATTATTTTACCTGACCCAGAACTCGCCTTCATTGTGGAAGGGAAAGCTTCAGACTGTGCTGTAGGGGCCATTTACTGTCTCAAGAACGGGAGAAAAAGAGTTTATTGCATCCTTGTGCGTTTTACCTTTCCCGACGTTTATTCCTCTGCTGAGAGGAAAATTTTGATGTGGGGAATAAAGAACTATTAGTATTGTTGCAGCTTTTTAAAGGAATGGAGACATCATCTTCAAGGAGCCCACAACAAATAATAGTTCTAAACTGATCACCGTAATCTGGAATTCGTTAGATCTGCCAAGTGTCTATCTCCTCGTCAAGCTCGTTGGAGTATTTCCTCAACCAATTCAACTTTATAATCTCATACAGGCCGGTCTCGTAATGGCAAGGCAGATGCTTTATCAAGAATTTTCTCCAGTGATTCCACACCTGCAATTCCACCAAGACCATTGTTCCGGAGTCTAATGTGTGGAATAATTCATAATAAGGACTTGCCAAAGAGAGATAAAGAGGGCCCATGACACCGACTCCTTACTCTCCCATCCACCAGATGATGTACAGTTAGTGCTTAAAAACAAGATGTGGACCCACGGGCAGCAGCTTTATATACCTGAAACAGTAAGACGAAGATTCGAAGCTAGCCCCACGATTCCAAGATTGCGGTCACAAAGGAGTGCAAAGACGCAGAATTTTATCCCGATTCTTTTGGTGGCCCAATTATCTACAGGATGTAAAGAAGTTGTAACATCCTTTGACATCTGTGCTAGATGCAAAACCCACGTTCTTCACCCTCAGTTTGTTTCAGCCTTTGCCGGTTCCCCTCCTCGCCCCTGGGGTTCTATTATCCATGGACTTCATCGTAGATCGACCTACCTCTAAGGGGGAAAAAAACAAATCTCGTGGTAGTTGACCGCTCACCAAAGCTGCACATTTCATTCCATGTACCGGTCTACCCTCTGCCAAAGACACAGCGGATCTCATAATTCAGAAGTGTTTTCGCCTTCATGGTGTTCCTGATGAAGTTATCTCAGATCGTGGGGTGCAGTTTACATCCAAATTTTGGGGGAGTTTTTGTTCAGCACTCGACATCGATATTAATCTGTTAACCGCCTTCACCCACAAAACTAATGGACAGACTGAACGCACAAATCAGACCCTGGAACAGTACCTGTGATGTTATATTTGACATTTACAAGATGATTGGGTTGATCTGCTTCCTGTAGCTGAATTTTCATACAATAATTCCCAAAAATACCTCCACCAAACAGACACCTTTCTTGCAAATTTTGGGATACCATCCAATATTCTTCCCAAATTCCCTGCTTTTCTACATATTCCAGCTGCCACGGAAAGGATCTTGCATTACAGCAAAATTTACAGCTACTAAAGGAAACACTAAAAGAGGGCTCAAGAAAATTATAAGAAGATGGCAGATAAACGTCGCAAACCAGCACCAACTTTAAGGTGGGGGATAAGGTAATGGCTCTTTTACGACAAATTTGAAACTTAGAGTTCCTTCACCAAAACTGGGACAGAAGTTTGTTGGGCCATATGAGATCAGCAAGATAATCATTTCCCGTAGCAGTTTGGCTCAAACTCCCACAATCTAGAAGATTCATCCGGTGTTTCATGTGTCTCTACTAAAACCGTTTGGTCCAATCCCTTTCCGGGACGTGTTCCCCCCCTCCGATGCAGTGGAGATAGATGTCAAGAGCAGTTTGTCGTAGAGCAAATCCTGGACTCTAGAGTTTTCAGAAACCAGCTGCAATACCTTATTAAGTGGCAAGGTTATGGGCCTGAAGAAAATTCGTGGGAACCTGTAAGTAACCTCGACTGTTAAAACAATTTCATCAGAGACATCCGGAGAAACCAAGTCAGTATTTGTCCAGAGGCCGCTTTTTGAGTGGGAGTAATGTCAGGAACCTCCTCCTATGCCTTGGAACTTACTAACTGTGTTTGCCCTCAGTTAAGATGGTGGATTGTGTCTCAACTGGTTGCCATCTTGTTTCCTGTTCCTGGTTCCTATATAAACTCCTCAAGCCTGTTGTTCACTGCTTAGTATTGTGCTTAGCTCCTGCTTTTCCAGTCCTCTCGCCTGGGGAAATTGCCGGGCCAGCCTTGTTCCTGTCGTTGCAGTTAACCCTGCGCTAACCCATTGCCTGCTGTCGCTCCACCGCTTAACCTCTGCACGTCGACCAAGCAGCAACCCATTACCTTCCTGGGACCTCGCTATCCACCTGCCTCCCTGTGTTTGTATTTAGCCCGGCCATTGGATTCTAGCAGTATACACCAGTATCGTGACACGCAGCAATACACCGTGTGAACATACCCATACACAGCTCGTTATACAGAAAAATAAAAAAGTTATGGCTATCAAAAGAAAGCGATGTAAAAATATTGCTTTACATAATAAAAACACTTTAAGGCGCTTCAGCATACAAAACACTATATACATTTTGTATCGCCATACTCGTTTCAACCCACAAAGTAAAACTAACTTGTCACAGATACTCCACAGTGAGCGCTGTTAAAAATAAAAAATACTACTAGGATTGCAGTATTCTCTTCACTCTGCTTTCCAAAAAACAGATTTAAAAGCGATCAAAAAGCCTTGTCCCCCCAAAAAGATGTCAACATCCCACAAAAACAAGCCCATAGACAGCTCCATACACAGAAAACGAAAAAAGTTATGGCTCTCAGACTATGACTTTTTTTAAAAAAATGTTTTACTGGAAAAAAATAAAAAAAAAAAAAAAAAAAAA
>JAODAL010041169.1:0-36165 GCA_025379985.1 Phyllomedusa bahiana
CCTTTTCAGTCCCCACTGGACTATGGGGCCCGCGAGATGTTGTCCCCCCCCCCCCCACGCTCCGCCCCCTCCCCCGGGGACAGGTTTTTCCCATCTGTTAAAGGACATAAAAGCAGGGGAAATTGTTGTTTTTTCTTCCCGTAGTCCTGGGGGACTGCAAATAACGTGGCCTCCTCGTTTTGGCCTCAACAAACGGCGGGTTTGTCACGCAGGAGCTGCCAGGGGCTGACATAAAAGTTAAAAGGGGGTCTTTTTGTCCGCCTGGTTTCACCCAAAAAAATCTTTTAAGGGGCCTTTTCTGTTCAAAAGTGGGGCCCAACATGTGCAGGGGGGAATTTCCCAAAACGGGGGGAAAAACATGATATCGGGTGTGTTGGGGGAGGCCGTTTCCGCTGCAACTCGAGGGGGGTTGTTCCTGGTTTGTAGGGATTGGGAAAAATTTTCATTCACTTTTCCCTGGTTTTTTTTCAGAATTTTCTGAAGTCGGGGGGAAGACTTCGGGGAAAACATTTTCAAAAAACCAGATTGAACACGTGCCCCAGGGCGGGCCCCTTTTGGGAACCCTTTCCCTCCTCGGTGCAGCGGGGGACACCATGTTCCCCCCCATTGTCCGTCCCATGGTTCGATTGAGTTGGCGGGGGAAAAAAGCCACACTCGATTTCTTGCTCCCAAGACACGGGGGGCAGTTCCCCCCCTGTGTGACTTCGTTCCCCGGGGAAAGCCAGGTGTAAAAACTGGTGACACGCTGTCCCCTTCAATGTGGTATGAGGGCAAGTATTGTGGAGGTGAGAGGTGGGGGGGTTTTTGGGGGGGAGGAGGGGGGGGGGGGGGGAAACAATTGGACAGGAGCAGCAGTTTGACAACGGGAGGAGAAAGGGGGCGTCCTGTCCAAGTTGTTGGTTTTCCCTGGGCCGGAAGCTCTTTTCACCCGTGGGCCGAAAAAGGACGTACTGGCCCTGACCTTTGTTACAGCTCTGACGTCGCGCTGCCGGGGCACCTTGGAAAAAACCCGAAAAGCGTAAGGAGGGCCCCAAACCTTTGTTCTACATATTTTTTGGAAGTTTCTGGTACTGCCCTTTTTTGGGAAAAAAAATTTGGGTTTGGAACTCTCCGTCCGGCTGGGCACAAGCCCTTAGTTCTCTGAATGGTTTCAGGGTCCCCCATTTGGAAAAGGGGGGGCTGCAGTAAACCCAAAAACTTTGGGCAGGAGCACGGTCAGCTACTGGGAATTAGGTGGTTGGACGAAAACTGTTGTCTCTTTGCAAAGCCTCGCTGGGAAAGATGCTGGGGACCAAAAAGTTTCCCGGGGGCAGGAGCATTGGACCCCGGGAATGATGTCAAAAAAGAAAAGCTCCTTCTTTCAGAGGTGGTGGAGCCCTTGGGGTGGCTGCAATTTTCCCCTCTAAAATCATACTTTGCCGCCCCCATGCAAGGAAACAGGGGATATTGGCCCTTTTTTTCCCCTGCCAATTTGTGCTGGGCCCGCCCTCCTCAAAAATTTTTCATCCTCGCTATATAGTGGCGCTGAGCCCAGACCGGTTATAAAATCTCTGGGTGAGAGAAACCCGGGTGGGGGCAGGGCGGGTTGAGGAAGGGAGGGGCCGGGGGGGACCCGCTCCCCCCCGGGGCCCTGCCAAAATAAGGGTTGTGTCTGACGTTCCCCCGACTCTTGGCTGGGGGTTTTCAGAGGGCATCTGGGAGGGTGTGGTGACCTAGTAACCAATCAAGAACCTTGGGTTGGGTTGTAGAACACCCGGGCCCCTAGATGACAGCGGCAGTTGTGGCCCACGAGTGCCCCTGTGCGAAGTCCCCTTTCTGTGCTGCGACCCGGGGGGTGGAAGTTTGGGGCCCCTGGGGACTCAAGGTTTAAGAAACCCCGCCAACCCCTCCCGTCTGACATACTGGTTTTTTCTAAAATGTTACAGGAAAATGTTTGAAAGAAGTATCTGTATATGTTTAAATTTCACCCCTGTATTTGACTCCCAAAAGAACCCAAAATAAGAAGTTTTGGGTTTAAACCCCTTTGGGTATAAATTTGGGTCCACAAATGGGCAAGGGGAAATTGACTTGTATGTGCCCTTCCCAAAAAATCTGTGTATTTTCTGAATATAAAAACACAAAAGGGGTTAATTAACTTTTGGATATGAATTAAAGCTACAAAAATTTCTCCCGTGGGGTTTAAAAAAAAAAGTTTCTTTTACTGAGTACAACTGCCCCGAACAATTTCTTTAAATTTAACCCCCGGAAAGTAAATTTTCCCCAAAAGAATTGAGCAACCGAAAAATACTAGCTTTTTAGCGTTTTTTAAAAATTGCGTGTTTTTTTCGCTACACAACAAAGAGAAAAAAATTTTTAATTAACCTTTGGGTTTTGAATTATGGTTTCAGGAAAAAAAGTCCCTTTTTGGCGGTGAAAAAGACGGTTTTTTTGGGTCACCCGAGCAGAAAAACCAAAGCTTAATTAAAACCCCCGGAAAAGGGGGAAATTGCGCAAAAGAAATTTAGCAGCCAAAAAATTTAAGTGGTATTTTGGGATTATAAAAAAACCCGTTTCTTTTAAAGGGAAAACAACCCGGAATGGCTTAGATCCCCTTGGATATTTAAGGGGCTGGAGCAGGGTAGCATTTAAAAAAGTATTGCAGCTGCGTGGACGCACACTGGACTTAAAATCCAATACCCCCAAAAAAAACAGAAATAGAAAGTTAAAGAAGAAGCAGACTCTGGCAAGCTGAGACACCCCCCAAAAATCGCTGTATAAAAAATTTTAAATTTTTTCCGCAAAAATCAACCGCCGGGGAGCACCTTCCCTGAAACAGTACAGTTTAGAGCGGTTTTTGATCCCCAGCCCCTGCGCCCGGGGCCCATATGGGTGGGGGCGTCACAGAATCCCCCCGGTTCTGATTGGCTTCACCTTGCACCCTGTCATGCAGGGGGGATTGGGGCCCCCTTTTTTTTTTTTTTTCCTCCCCGAGGGCTTTTCCCAAAGGAAGCCCCTGTGCCCCAGCCCTTTTTTCAATCAAAAGGGCCCCTTCGTTTACCAAAAATTTCCCCCCCTTTTGGGGCTTCGTTCAGAACCGAAGTTTTCCTGAAATTCTTTAAAAGAAATTTCCCCCTTCGTTAGAATAATTCGCCTTTTTCTAAAATTTCAAAAACAAAACCAAATTAAAATAACGGGGAAGTGTTGTAGTCCCCCGCACATGATAAAAATCCAATCACTAAAGCAGCAATGTTTAGTTTCTGCAGGGCCTTTATTCAAAGGATTGGAAGTTCCAAACGAGAGGACCCCACCTTAAAAGGGGTTTTGCCACAAAAATAAAATTTATGTGGGAAGTTTTTTAAAAAAAATTAAAAAAACATTTTTCCCCCCTTCATCTTTTAAAAATTCATTTTTGTTTTTGCTGCTCCTTTGTGTTTCCCTTGGGTTTTCAGCTTTTCTCCAAAGGGGGTTTCGACCCGGGGCTGTGGCTTTCTCTCCTGGTCGCACCCTGTCCCGACATTTACCCCTTTTTTTCAGGCGATATTTAGTGTTCAAACCCCGGGTGCTGTATTTTTTATCCGGGCCTTTGGATCATAGTAATAAGTCAAACGTGCAAATTAAAAAAAAAAAACTTCAAAGAGGTTTGTGAAATTGATAAAGTGAGAAATAAAAAAATTTCAACGTTTAATATCCTTCAGAATTATCAACTTATGACCCTTTGAAGTGGAAGCAAAAAGTTACCTCTGAGCTACTCATAGCTCATTGCATAAACAGACCGTTCCATTTACTAGAGAGAAGTAAAGGGTGTGATGTCATCCTGCTGAATCACATGAAATGCAATTCAAACAAATCACACCCACACCCATCACAGACACACAGAGCTGAATAGTCATGAGGCATAAGGTAGGAAATGAGATTGTGGCAAAACCCCTGTTTAAGTGATATATAGTTATATAGTGTATAGTGGCATATGTGTGAGAAAACCCTTTCATATTTCTCATGACTCATTTTTTGCTATATTAGACCTCCTCATTCCTATTATATCTGGTAGCAACAGAATTTGTTATTTTACAACTATTGCTTCCCCTTCAGGTGTTCAATATGAATGACTTTTCAACTCATTATCATAATTCTCATTATAATCACTCATAGGCAATTCCATTTTTCCATATATGCATAATACCATTGTCCAACCTCAATATTTACCATATAGGAGATCAATTTTTCCTCTGAAATCTTCATTAAAAAAATACCGTCTAATGTTGATATCTTCCTTAGTGGTTCACATTAGATGAGAATCTAGCTTATTGAGTCTTCCATCATTTTTGTATAATTGTCACTTATAATGTTACATTAATTCCTATTCTTATTGAAAAAATATTAATAAAATCAAGGGTTGACAGGTACTATGAGCGCCTAATTCCCAAAAATGGCCAAAACACTGTTGAATTAAAAAGTTAAAAAAAATATCTATTTTTTTCTCTCGCCCTTCCCTTTGGATAAAGCATCGAGATTGAATCACTTGATCCCAGGACAGTTAGCAAAAATTTCATGATAAAGTTCCACAAGAATTGCAAATGAGCTACTTGAATCTAACTTATAATAAAAACAAAAAAAGAATGGCAAGAGACTGCAATAAGAAGAGCTGCTTTGAAACAGTGGCCCGTATGCAGACTTATATTGAATAACTTACCTGTCAAAGGGGAGGGCCAGTTTCTACCTCAATGAACTACAGCTAGGTGAACAATAGTAAACAAGGAAAACAATTTGTTTATTTGCATTTACAAAATTGCAGCAACAAAAGGTAGATAGTTTTGCTATTACCTCCAAAATGATCTTTAGATGTAATAGAGCACTTAAAAGGAAAGTTCTTGTATATTTAAAGAAGAGTTTGTAGTACAGATTACGTAAGTACCCAAACAATATCCGTGTGGTGGCATACATAATGGTGTAGCCCAAATTTAAGTTCAACCCTTTTGTACTTCTCATTGTCAGTCCTTTCAACTAATTTCCAAATTACCCTAATTAATTCTGAGTATAATAGAAGGTCACCAATTAAGGAACCTAATTTTATTCACCAAGGTTGGAGAACAGTCAAAGTGAAGCTTTTCAATCACTATATTAAGTGAGTGGAGTCATTGATTTAAATAATTCCAATAGAAAACATAACTTATTTAAAATTATATAAGAAATCAATATAATAAAGAGAAAGACCACCACAATGGATATAGGCACCAATCATACTTGAATACCACAACTCGTTTTCAGTATGCTAAACCAATTCCCTTCAAGAAGGCAATAAATGGAAACCCACACAGTTTAAAAGAGGAGTAAAAAGATTTCTAAGTACTTATACTGTCAATATGGACCAAAAGAACCCTATTAAACCCCTTATCGGGGTGCAAATCGCCCCTGACAAGAGCGGCCCAGCAAAACATTACCTGTTATACTCTAAGAAAAAATCCCTAATTTCTGCAAACATTTCAATAATACAAAAATACAGTACAAACAGGATGCGATTCGTATCAGCAAGGGAATAAACTCTACAGTGTCAAAAGATTGTATTACATTCCGCAAGTAAACAGAAAGGTAACAAAAAATGGGGTAAACAGGCTACTGTGCAAGAATGTAGGGCTATAAATCTAAAAAATTGACCCCTTAGAAACACTTATAGCTCAGCATAGTTTCGTTGCCCAAGGTGAATTTAAAATGTGTCGGGGTTATGATACTGTATTATGATTAATTTAATATATGCAGAATTAGGGATTTTTTTTCCTAGGTATAACATTACAAGCGGAGTTTGTGGGGGCCCACTTATTCAAGGCGAATGTCCCGCCAAGGCTGTAATAATGTAAATTGGCCATTGAAGACATATAGCCAGGATACTGTAAACTATTCTGGAGGTTGATCCACTGGACCCCGCAGGCATGGCGTAAGCCCCTACCAGGGAGTTGGAATCTAAAGTGGGTACCCGTATCACCAGATCTCCGCCGCAAAGCGTGGATGGTCTTTAGTCTGCTGCGGGTGTCCATCCAGGTCACTACCAACTGGCGTGGCTTGCCTGCGGTGGCGGCCAAGGGTGCGAGTTACAGGAACGCAGGCAGAGTCCGAAGTCCGAGGACAGACAGAAGGTCAGGACAGGCGGACTCTGTTTGGTGGACGGTGTAACCAAGTCCATGGGTGGTCAGTGCAGTCGGCAATGTTCGTAGAACGGTAATACCGTAGCAAGATGGGTCGTGTACACAGGAATCCAATACTGGAACGCTCAGAACACTTTCACCATGGGTATGAACACCGAGGATACCGAGGCCAGCAGTGAAGTGCACCGCACTAAATAGTGACAGTGCCCGCAATGAAACCAATTACCTGCGCACTCGACCTTTAAATCAAATTGCCGGCGCGCAGCTGCGCCTCTAGGTCGAAGCTACTCCCAGGACACGAATCAGTCTGAGCAGGAGCGTTGCCGGGATAGTGCATGCCGCGGGGACTGGATGCGAAGTCGGACCCCGAACCCACTTGCTTGACATGTGGCTCCTCTCGGTGCAGTGAGCACTGGCGCTGCCTGCGACCCTTACAGTGGTCGCAGTGGGCAAATCCGTGAACAGTACCCACCTTGAGCCCCCCCTATACTGTAATTGATAAAATCACCCTGATGAGTACAGCTGTTCAGTATGTTCTCCTCCGGCTCCAGGACCTCTCAACAAGGCCGATACCCCTTCCTAGTCCCACCACGAATATAGCATTCCCCTAGTTTCTTCTCATTGCCCAAAATCTCCTTGGACCTCGAAGACATTTGGGCGCATCATCACAGACGGAGAGGATGGCCTTCTGGGAAAAAAGGTTAAGAGGACCCATAGTTTCATAAAGGAGACATGAAAACGCTTGGGAATGTCTCATCGTGTGAGGGAGCCGGAGTTTGATGCTACCGATTGAAGGCGCTGATGACCTCAAAGTCCCAGGAAACGGGTCCCATTTAATGTGAGACGCATCTTAAAGCGTACATATCTAACTAGCAAGCCACATCCATATCACGCTGTGGATAAACACCCGGAGGAGGATCATCTCTGTCCGCGAATTGAGTGACTTCATGCGCTCGGACCGCCGCGGAAGAAGCAGCGACTGTACGTTAGTCTGGGACCAGATGGCCTTCATGTCTTGAACACGTGAGTCCGCCGCCCTGGACCACGGATTATGATGCCAGAGGTATATTTGGGGTGGTATAGCAAGCCCATAACACGATTAGAAGGGGAGGCCCCTGCGACACGGATTCAAGTGAGTTATAGGAGAACTCCGCCCACTTGCAAAATTGGCCCAATCATCTTGGTCGTGCTCAGAAAGAACCAATTGACAAGGTATCAACCCCAGGTCTTGTGATGACCCTCTCCACCCTGCCTGTCTTCGCCAGTTTATGGAGCCGGAAGAGAAGTCGAGCTTCACTTGAAGTTGGTTCACAGAGCACGCCAAAACCTTGAGACAAATAGAACGCGCCCGGTCCGAGACAATTAGCTGATGGAGATCCATGGAGCCGAAACATGGATTAAGAATAACACAGCTATACCGTGAGGCTGATTGCAGCCCTTGCAACAGGGACGTAAGTGCTCCCTTTTGGAAAAGTCTATCAGTAATCACCCCGATAATGGTGTTTCAGACGACGGAGGGAGGTCGTTTAATAAAGTCCAAACGAAATGTTTGTCCAGGTTTGAGTGGAACGGGAAGGGCTGAAGTAGCGCTGCCGTGCTTGTGACGAAGGCGTCTGTTCCTTCACAGGAGTCCGAAGACTCACAAGACCTTGCATAATCCATCCCACTCTGGCCCACCATAAAACCTGGGATATCAGGTGGAAGTTCCTCCGGGCCGTCTCGGGATGGCCGCCACCAATGACAATGCCCCCATTTCAGATACGGCAGCGGAGAAGCATGACTCACAATAGGTCCTTCCGGAGGTCCAACGGAGTAGCCGAAGATGAGAACCGATCTGGGGGGTATGATATGTGTTCATGGAGAGGTCTCTTCACCCCCCACGTCGGAAGCACGGGAGAGGGCATCACTCTCACATTCTTCATCGGCTGGCCTGAAATGGATTTGAAAGTCGAACCGGGAGAAGAAGAGCGAGACCACTCTGGCCTGCATGGGTTAAGATCCCTGAGCCATTCGCATGATATTGGAGGATTCTTGTGTCCGAGTATATACTGATGTAAAAACGTGCCACCCCTCCAGCAGAATAACGCCACCCTCCAGGGCCAATATTGAATTGCCAGTACTCACCGGTCGCCAAACGTTGTAATTCCTACTCGGCAGAAGAGAACGTCTTGGAGAAGAAGCCGGCAAACGACTCAGTCTTACCCTAGGCCTCTTTTTGTTTAAGACCTGCTCCAGCCCCCACAGACTAAGCGATCCACTGCCAGATTGACGGGTTTTCGCGGGGTCCAGGTGCGAGCAAGGATAGAAGCCGTAGGCGAAGGCGATATGAGCTTCAAACGCCACCTTCGGCCTCGACCAGGCCAACAGCGTGATTGGTGCTTGTTTCTTGGTGAAGCCCC
This sequence comes from Phyllomedusa bahiana, assembly GCA_025379985.1. NCBI lineage: Eukaryota > Metazoa > Chordata > Amphibia > Anura > Hylidae > Phyllomedusa > Phyllomedusa bahiana. The sequence goes on from JAODAL010041169.1 coordinate 8,516, forward strand.
TATCGGAAGCCACCAGCGTAGAGAAATCTGGATGCATAGGCGATAGGTTACTTGCAGAAGCCAAAAAACGCAGGATAGCCCGCATCCCGACGGGTCGTGGGTACCATTTGCAATACGGCAGACATATTAGCAAAAAGGGTCCATCCTAGGCCATGGTCAGAGATGACATACCCCCGAACGGGATGGCTAGTCGATTGAAGATCACATTCACCTACTTTGCATACAGGAGTGTTGCTCCCCGGAGGCGTCTTAGAGACTTGACGACATGGCTGCGGTGGACACGAGTCAGGGAGAATCACCAGAATGTGAATGCGTAAGACTAACACCAGGAGAGGGAGGAGGTCCCCAGTAAGACGCAGTCAAATCCCGAGCTCCGTACTACAGCTGGCGCATTACAGAGTCCGAAGGGCATCACCAGGAACTCGAAATGCCCATCCCTTATGTTTAAGTCCCTTCCATCCATTCATCATCGCCCTTTACGGATTTCGGACAAGTTGTAGGGCCCCTCTCAAATCCAACATGGGAGAAAGATGTAGGCCGCCATGAGAGGCGAACAACAAGATTCCTTATCAGCGGCAAGTGTAACTGGTTCATTATATACGTGATCTTGTAACCAAGCCCCCGGTAGACAATAGCAGGGCCGTAAGTACCGTCCTTCTTCTTCACGACAAGAACCCCGCGCCAGCCGGTGATTAAACTATGACTTCCAGAATTAACTCCCGTACTTTAGATTCTCCTGGATGTACTTGCGACATAGGCTTGGGTACTCAGGAACAGACAGGGGTAGACTCGCCACGTGAGGTAACTGATACCCGGCAATAAGTCGAACGGTGCAATTGTATGTACGAGCGTGTCGGAAGACTCTCGCTTGTCCACACTGATCACACATCGTCAAGACTCCCAGATATTCGGGCGTCAGCCCGGGCTGCATCTCCTGAAAGGGTTAAGCGAGAGCAGGAAGCGACCGGCTAGGTGCCACCAAACAACGTCCCCCGGACAGTTAGGTACCCCAACGAATCACCTCTCCAAGAAGACCAGCCAGGATAGGAGAGTAGAGCCGTATCTCATAGGGAACCGAGAGATCAGCCGCGTAAAGGGAGCGAGCAACACAAGAAGGGCTCCCACCTCCATATGCACGTGCCCCCACATGGAGTTACAGTAGTGCTAGTGTGACAACATGATGGTTTCGCTAAGCAGCTCCCGCAGACTGATGAGATGACAATGTGGATTCTCCAGCGAACCACTGAAGCCGATACCGCCTACACTAGAGGCTGGTGGCTGAAGTTCCCGGCTGAGCCCGATCCCAAACGCCGCACCTGGAATGTGATAACCATACTCTACACAACCATGCACGAGGCATCAACAGCGTGTAGTAGGAGGAGGTTGCACCTGAGGAAATCCTCTCCCACCTAACCTATTGCGGGAGTTTCCCGCAGCCTAGTGTTTGCTTGGGACAAGTCCACCGACAAATGCCTGGGGCGCCACAGTAGTAACACAATCCTAGTTTATGTCGCCGCTGGGCCCAATTCTTATGCTCAGAGAGGCGAGCCCGATCAATCTGCATGGGCTCAGTCGGTGTTTGGTTTGGAGGCTGTGCGCCGTAGCCCCTGGAACACCGTATGCCAGCTAGGAAACTGCGAGGTTGGGCTTACTGCGCTCTTTCAGAAGCGTCCTACTCCCGTCAATGAAGTCCGTATATCGATGCGGGTCGCCAACCATAATCAAGTCGCTAAAGGGAGGTACGAGGTCTCTAGCGGCCAAGTACTTCTTTAACACGACTTGAGAGTCCCTTTCTTGAACGTAGCCACATAGTGTCGGCCGTCGTTCCCTGTCAGTTCAGAGGCCATCTAACTAAATAGCACTCTGGAGTCCTCCTACATACAGGTCTCCCTGTCTAGATTTAGGAGGGCCGTCTCATGCGAGAGGCACCGGGCTGGTTCCCCGAAGACTTTCGGAACTCACAGAGGAATGACAGTAGATCCGCCGTGACCGGATCATGCTCTGTCCCATAGTGATGGATGCCCATCCAGGGACTTCCCGGAGAGTTATGCTGATCCACTAAATCCACCTTCGCGGACGTTCTGCAGCACAGGAAACTGGTCGGTCGGGTTGTTGTATTGTGTCTCATACATCTCCACGTGCATAAAGCATTGAGTGATTAAACCCCTGCATAGTTTTCCGGGTCACCGCCCCCCTGAAAACTTGGATGGGTATGTACAGCCTAATCTAGGGTCCCCAGGGATCACCCGGAACCTGCCTTGATGCAGGAGCAACTGGAGACGGCGGGGCTGCTGCTGACGTGGATGAGCTGCTGCACCAAGAGGAGAATTTGCTCGAGCCTGTGCCTTAGCTGCGCAATCTGTTGTGAGTAGCTTGACCACGAACGATGGAGCAAGCTGGCAACACTTGAGCAAGGGTACCTTGGCATGATCCCATGGCCAAAAATTTCCAACCTAATCCTACAGTATACGATTCTGAAGGTGGATCCCTGACCACCGCAGGCTATGCGTAAGCCCCTACCAGGATTGGAATCTAAGTGGGACCCGTTTTCACCAGATCCCGCGCGCAAGCGTGATGTTCTGCTCGCGGCGGGTGCCCCACCAGGTCACTACCACTGGGCTGGTCTTGCCTGCTTGGGCGGCCAAGGGTGCGATGATACAGGAACGGCAGGAATGCCGTAGACTAGGACAGACAGAAGGTCGGACAGGCGTACTCTGGTTCTGGACGTTTAGACAAGCAGGTTGTCGGGGCAGCAGCAAGGTTCGTAGACGTATATACGTAGCAGAGGTCGGTACACAGGAAGGCAATACTGGAACGCTCAGGAACACTTTCCACCATGGTTATGACACCAAGGATCCGGCGAGGGGCCGGCAAGGAAAGTGACCGGACAAAATAGGAGCCGTGCCCGCAATGAACCAATTACCGGCGCACTGCCCCTTAAATTCATATTGCCGGCGCGCGCGCACCTCTAGGGGCGGGGCTACGCGTCGTGACACGAAGCAGCCTGACAAGCGTTCCAGGTAAATTCATGCCCGTCGGTGACAGGGAGTCGATCGGACCCCCGAACCCGACGTGCGGGATGGGGCCCGCACAGTGTCAAGGAGCACGGGCGCGCCTGCTACCAGCCTGGACAGTGGTCGCATTGGGCGTCCGTGACAGATACCTTTTACATCTCTTTTCACAGTATGGGTTTCCATTTGTTACCATCTCTGAAGGGAATTGGTTTAGCATCTTGACACAGTAAAGGAATCAGGATGCTTGGTGCCCATCTCAATTGTGGTGAGTCAATCTCCATTATATTTTTTATTTCTTTATACAATAACGTAATCTTTTATTGTGTAGAAATCCATTTCTAAATTGGTTTTTTAATTCTAGAGAGTAATTAACAACTACACATCTATCAATGATTTCTTTTATTAATTAACGTCCTTAACTACCGCTCCACCGACTTTTGACCCTTCATGCTGGTGGCTTGTCGTTTTTGTCTGCAGCGATGTCTTTTGGCGTCGCTGGCAGACATCGTGAGTTTGAGGCTCCCGTTCGCCGCAGCAGCGCTGGATCTGTGCTGTACAACACATCCCTGATCCCATAGCATCCCCTGCTGAGCACCGGTGTAGCAAGGGTGACCCCTGCCTCCCCCCCCCCCCATGCTTTAACCCTTTGATTGCGGCGGATTGTCACAACAGCGCAATCAAAGGGTTTCCCCTGCTCTGTCGGGTGATCAGAACGCCGACAGAGCGCGGGGAACGGCTGCACAGTCCGCTCTGGGGATCTATAGTGGCTCCAGGGCTGTCTGTGTAACAAGCCATTGAACAGGACACACTGTGTGCCGCCCTGATCACTGCCTGTGTCAAACTAACACAGATTATAATGTATTAGCATATATGAATATGCTAATACATTACTAAGTGTAAAAAAAAAAATTTAAAAAAAGGAAAACAGTTCTCCCTTCAGGGGATTTAAAAAAAAAAAGAGAAAAAAAACAAAACAGAAAAAGTGTAAAAAATAAAAAATAAAATAAAAAAAAATTTTTAATAAAAAATAAATTGTGCATATATTACACACAAAAAAAACCTACACATATTAGGGATCCACACGACCGTAATAACCTTTAGAATTAATCTAACAAGTTATTAAGTGTGAAATGTGGATGGTGTAAAAAATTTTTAAAAAACAAAAAATAAAAATTCTGCAATTATTTATAAGTGAACTAAAACTATTCCCCCATAAAGTACAACTTGTCTCAAATAAAACTGCGTCATTGAAAAAATTAAAAAGTTACAACTGTTGAAACTAAAAAAATGTTCTGGTTATTAACTACTTTTCAGGCGTTCGGCTTAAGGGGTTAAGTAGGCAACATCTAATTACTGCCACCAATAAAAGCTGGTCCCAATAGTAAGTTGTCATTTGAGATAATGGAAAAAAAATACTTTATGATGGAAATTTTACACAAAGTGCAGCAAAAGATTACAACAGTAAAACATACAGGTAGACCAAGCAAGATGTCAAAGTGTAAGAGGCGAAAATGCAGAGCAATTGAAAAAAAAATATTCTACAGAACAAATTAAACAAAATGAGCAAAAACAGTAATTAATGTTCTTGACATAACTGTGAGAAAACAGTTAAAAAAATTAGATTTAGGTGAAGAAAAAAACAAAACCAGAACTAACAACTAAACTGTAGAAAACAATGGTACGGGACTAAAGCAAAGCAATCATAGAGTGTGGAGGACAGTGATATTTACTGATCAATCACCAATCTAACTTGTCAAAAAAAGATTACATTTACTACTCATTTGTTATAAATACTGCATAACAGGTATAGGACCAGGAGAGATGGCAATCGTTACCTCAAAATTTTGAAATTATGAACATTTCACTCATTCTATTAAAAAAAATAATATTGCTATTTTTAAGTATGATTCTGCTTCTTGCCATAGAGCAAGGAGAGTTAAAAAAAATTATATTAACTTAACTCAATGACATAGCCATAAACCATGCAAGTCTCAATCTAATTTAAAATACAAATACAAATACATTTGCTAGAAAGTCAAATTCTGGTGGAATTCCTGCACGTGTGGTAATTCCTTGATTTTATCAGGGATTACAGCAAAAAGAAGTGGTCTAACATGAACGACCCCTTAATCTCACACAGTATTCTCTTCTTCACGAAATATCTTGAAGCAAGGAGGTCAGTCTTAGAGGAAACACCGACCACTCTTACCACAAATCATGAAAAAGGAAGTAAATGAGTGGCAAGCCCATTCTCATGGATGTTATAAACCAATGCTGGGAAGGTCAGTTTTTTTTTTCAAATCCCATGTATATATTCCAGGTTGGATGACATTTCTTTTAGTGGCAGGAGATATATTGTGGCTACTTTTAACCCTTTTTTGGAAGGGAGAGGCAGGAACCGCATATCCTCACACTATACGTTTATCTAATGCTTCTCAGCAAAACTTTACAAAAAATGAACAGGAGGTTCTTAGTATACTTTTTGATCAAAACGTATAGGCCCACTTGCCACTTCAGGGCGACCTCAATAAAGTGGGTCCCTTCTCTAAATGGGGGTAACACTGCATGGCAGCCACCACCGCAGCAAAAAACACACAGATGAGGGGCACAGTCCAGTGGCCCAACAGCACCACTGCTACCTGACCTAGCCCCCTGGCACTGGGATGCACCACCCCACCAGCACAGCATCACAGCAGCAATGGCCACCACACAGCACCACCACCACAAATGGAAAGGTAGACACTTCTCATCTTCCCAGGGCTCCCTGCAAGCAGACTGAAAGAAACAGAGCATTAACCCATATACAGACTACTGCTAATTAAAAACACCTGGGCCAAATGGGGAGGAGTGCTGGTCCATGTGTGAAAAGATTATATATATATATATATATAATATATATATATATATATATATATATATATATATATTTATATATATATATATATTGTAACGCCTCCCTTATGTCCGGCGCCCTCCTGGGCCGTCCTGGGGTTATTTCGCTCCTGGATCGCCGTCTTTGGTAAACAGAAATTGGCACTCAGACACAGGGGCTTCTTTCAACTGGCCCCAGCCATTTATTTTTGGCACAGGTTTATAGCCTTCAGTAATAAACAAATAAACATCTCCGCCGTCTGGCCCCAAATTTAAATAACCTTGGGTGGCCCCTCTCTCAGCTTTTGGTCTGAGTTAAAAATTTCCGGCCCACTAATACCCCTTTAAACCAGCCACCACTAGTATACAGGTTTCCCAAAAACAAGTTTGGGGGGCCCAGACCCTTTTCCCCTTCAGCTCCATGTGCCCCCAAGGGGTAGGGGCCCACCCCCCCGGGTTTCCCTGGAGTGGGGGGGGGTTTTTAACGGTTCCCAAACATCCCCAAAACCTGCCCTTGGAATGGGGGGGAAAACCCACCCCCCAAACACTATGGTTTGTCCAAAAAGCCCCCCCCATACATAGCCCCCTAGCGGGCTTTTTAAAAGCCACTACTGAAAGGGTGTCAATTTAAATATCATTATGCATAATATAGGTGATTTTTTCCCCATTAGACCAGGTTTCCCCGGTGGGCATCTGAGGTATGTCTTAGCCTCCACCCTCTGTGGGAAAAAACCTTGCAAATATCGGGGTTTGGGCTCTGTAACTTTACCCCTCCCCCTTAAAAAAGGGCCCGTACCCCCTTTGTCCCCTTTTGTCCCTTTCCCTCGGGTCAAAGTTCCTACACAGGGGCCCCTTCTTTCCATTTTCCTTCAGGGACAAACCTTTTCCAAAACATAGCTCGGGCTGAGGCTCCCCCCAGCATGCAACCATGACACCGACAGGTCATAGCCACTTACCCCGTGGCAAAACCCCATGTAGCTCTGAAAAAAAGTATACGGGAAAACCCCATGCTCGGAAACCATCAAAAAACCTCCCCCCGGATTTTCCGGGGGTTTTTACTTTTAACCCAAAAAGCCCCTCTCCTAAAACCCATTTGTTCAGACCTTACTCCCAATGGCCCCTTCTTTAATGCCCGGGGGAACACCCCCTTTTTCACACCTCTTTTTAGGGGCCCTGTTTAGCAGGGGACCTTCTGCGCACTGTGTGGCGATGTTTCCTCCCACTCCTCCTGAAAACCTTTCTTTTAAGGAAAATATCAACCTCTGTCAGGGTAAATATTTTTATCTTGCACTTTACCCATTTAAAACTTTGTGCACTGGGGGTCAAGGGCAGAAAATTTTTTTAACAGTAGGGGCAGCAGAATATGGGGGCTAATGAAACCCACCTCCCGGTCGCCAAAAAACCGCCGGGCCCTACCACCTCTGTGAAAATGTTAAAATTTTCCCCCATAATTTTTGGGAAAAAATTATAACCGTTTTCAAAAGGGGGCCCCTTTCCCTCCCATTGGGGGTTTTAAAAATTTCCCCTGCCCCTCATTGGAAACTGAGAAAACCCCTTTTTTTTTTCCCGGGGTCTAATAGCTCATTTTTCCCGCCCAATCCTCACTGAAATCCTTGGGGACTATTGCATTTTAAAAACTACTGGAAAAACCCAGCCATTGGAAAACGTGCCCCTCCCTGCACCCTGACATATCTTTAAATTCCCTGCTGTTTTCTAATAAATACCCCTTTCTCTGAAATTACACTGTTTCGGGCGCACAAAAAATTTTCCCTTGGCACAGGGTTTTTTTTCAAAGTAATTTCATGATTCCCTTTTAAAATAATAAACATCACCAGTCCTCTGTACCCTGACCCACAAACAGATCCGCTCCCCATCCCAAGGGAGACTTTTAAAACAGGGGTTTCCCCCCTTTGAAAAACAAACCCATTTCATTCCCCAATATAGTCCCCTCTTTAAATGGTAGAGAGCCCTAATCCCACAGGGCAGGGAAATCCCCTTCCCTTTGGGGGGCCTTTTTCTTTCAGGAAAACACATTTGCGGGAAGTTCCCTTTTAAACCCCGGAAAACCCTTCTTTGGGGCCCAAAACCAAGACAAAAACAAAATGCGGGGTTCCCCAGGGAAATCCACATCCCCTGTGTATTCCGCACTGTGAATCAGCCCTCTGGGGGGGCCCCACTTGCATTTTTTTAAACCCCCTCTGCTGCAGCCTGTTCACACAGTGCATTTTCTTAAACCGCAAAAGTAAAGCTAATTTTGTAACAAAGAAAAACATCCCCTGTCAGGGGCCTTTTGGGTTCAGGAAATGGATAACAGGAAATAGTTTTTTAAAACCCGGGAAGTAAACTGGGGTGACCATCTCCCCAGGAAAACATCGCATGTAATCCCCCCCCGGGTCCATAGATTTACCGTCCTTTAATTACGCCCCTCCCAAATCCCTCTCTGGACTCTTTTGGTTGGCAGCATATCTGGACCCCTTTTTAGCCCCCCAAAATTCCTCACAAAAAATTTATGCATTTTCATGACAGCCCCCAAAAAACAACGGGAAAACAGTCTTACCGGGTTTTGGGGGTATTTTGGGCATCTCTGGTAAATGCCCAAATGCCAAGAGGGGTGGGATCCACCCACCGGGAAAACCGGGGGTTTGAAAACTTAAAAAAAACCCTCTTTGGCCTCCTCCGGGAGGGGAAAATCACCCAAAAACACCTCACCCACTTGTGGCATCCCCAAAACACGGCCCCCTTTTGCAGGTCAGCAGCGGCTTTCAGCTTTTTAGGTGGGTGCCCCAAGTAAAAAGGGACATCCATCCCTTCCCCTGGGAAATTTGGGGATTGCTGGGTTTGGGGAACCCAGGGCCTCTTGGAAAGGACATCCTCTCAAGCACATTTCCCCCTGTAGGACCCATTGCACCATTCTGCCGGGTTTTACCCTTGGCTTTGTTTTTCCCCAGCTTTTAAAACTTTTGGCTCTGTATCTTCAGACCCACAGCAGTTGGAAGCCCTTGGTTAAATTTCTTTTAGGGCCCCATGCTCTGCTTTAAACTGCGCCTGGGGTTTTCATTATCTTCTCGCTGCTTTGCAGTAGTTTTGCATTAACTGGGCGAGCCAAACTCCTCCATGGCAAAAAAAAAATGTCACCAAGGGAAAAAAAGCACTTTAAAATCCACAATAACCCGTGGCCCCCAAAAAGTCTCGTACTGGGGTGCATCCCCCGACTTCAGAGACACCCCCTGTGCATGAGGGAAACCTTCCCCACAAAGGGAAAAAGTCTGTATATGGGGGTGTCGCTTCAAAAGCAAATTTGCTTTCACCCAAAAAATAAATTTTAGCAGTTCCCATGTAGGGCTGCAGCAGTCCTATTCAAACTGCATTTTCTCTGCACCCCTTTTTGCACAGTTAGTTTGTGCCCAAACCCTTTCCCTGGATCCTCCACCCTTTGTAACGCCCTTTCCCCTTTTGGGGGCGCCCTCCCTGGGGTGTCCTGGGGGTATTTTGCTCCTGGATCGCCGTCTTTTGGGAAAACCCGAATATTGGCACTCAGCAAGGGGCTTTTTTCAATGGCCTTTTGCCTATTTATTTTTGGGACAGGGTTTTAAACCTTCATTAAAAAAAACCCAAAAAAAACATCTCCCCCGTCTGGCCCAAATTTTAACCTTTTGTGAGAAACTCTTAGTGTTTGGGCTGGTCTTCTCATCCGGACCCAAATACATACAAACCCTTTTACCGCCAAACCTGGTTTTTAAAAGGTTCCCAAGCCCTTTGGGGGGAGCCCCCTTTTTCAGCTTCCCCTGGTAGCAGAACCCCGCCCCCTGATTCCCCGGAGTGGGGGGCCCCTTTTAAAACGGTCTTCCCGAACATACCCAAAAACCTTTACCCGGAATGGGGGGAAAGGGAAACCCCCCAAACATATGGCTGTTTCCCAAAAAAAAACCACCCCCCCCATAGCCACCTAGCAGCATTTTAAACCACTACTGTAAGTGTCAGTTAAAATTTTCATTACTTTACATAATGTGGTGGGCTTTTTTCCCCCTGAGACCAGGTTCTCGTGGCGCATCTGCAGAGTCTCTTGCCCCACCCCTTTGTGGGAAAAACCTGCGACTTCGGGGATCGTCTGTCACTTTTATATTTATATTTTTTATATATATATATATATATCATAAGATTAAAAATATTTATATATATTTTTATATATATACAAACTTGGGAAAGGGAAAAGGGATGAACCGCAATCCTCACAATAAAGTTTTTTTAATGCTTCCCCCGCAAAAATTTACAAGAAATGAAAAGGAGGGTTTTTAATATAATTTTTTATCAAAAGTATAGGCCCCTTGCCCCCTTTACGGCGGGGCCTCTTTTAAAGTTTGGGGCCCCAAATTAAATGGGGGGCCCAACCCCCTGCTTTGGGCCACCACCAAGCAAAAAAACCCCAAAATGGGGGGGCACAAACCCACAGTCCCATGTATTTCCCAATGGTTGCAATAAAAAGTACCCCTTCAGCCCACCCAAAAAAAAACCTCCCCACCAAAGGGCCCTAGGGATTAGTGCAAAAAAGGGTTTTTGGCGCAAGTACGTTTTTTTTACATTTTGCCCCCAATTTTGAAAATTTTTTTTTTTCCCTTTCAAGTATTTCTATTGTAATTATGGGAAATAATTGTCCCAAAAAAAAAAACCCTCCTATGTCTATGTAGATAAAAAATAAAAAAAATTTTATTTTGGGAAAGGGAGGGATGAAAAAAAAAACGTGAAAAAAAAAAATAAAGGGCCCCAGCGGTTTAAAGGGGTTTTTTAAAAGGAAATGATATAAGGAAAAAATTATGGGGGTATACCCGTAATTTAAAGGGGCATTTTTATCTTTTGTGATGCTTTTTTTTAAAAGGGCTATCTCTTTTTAAATTTAATTTAATTTAGGTTTTTTCTTGGGCTTAATCTAGTAAGAAAAAACTGTGAGATTTTCTGGGGCTCACAGGGTTAATTAAGAGAGACAGGCTTATGCAAAATAGAACCAGAATCGCTGCCACCAAGTTGGGGGAAATGTAAAAAGATTTAAATTTATTGCTCGGATTTTTCATTCCCGGGGCTGCAAAAGCACTGGGGAAAAAATTTTTTTAAATTTTATTAAAAATGTATTTTTACCCAAAATTTGTTCCCGTACAGGTAGGTGCCAAATGCAGATTGCTGAAGACAGTGAGAGTAATTTCCCAAAATTTGGGACAAATTTTTGAAGGGGGCTTTTTCCCAGTTTTCCCTTGCCCTGTCCCGAATTTTTTTTAAAAGGGGCTTTCACCAAAAAATTTGGGGCCTCCGACCCCTCTCAAAATTTTTGTAATTTTCCAAATTCTTAGGGGGCGGGTTTACTCCCCTTTAAAAAAGATTAGGGCAAATTTATGGTTTTGTTTTCAAAGAATTTTGGAGCAAAAAGGGGTCGAAATATCCATTGGGAAATTTCAAAGTGGCAAGAGAAATTTTGGAACTCATTTTGGTTCATGTTTTGGTGCATGTACTTGTCTCACAGCGAGACACATTAATAAAATACTGAGAGAAATATACATACTGACAAATGATACACTAACTTACTGAGGAGCATGACTGTCTAGTTTCATATATGTCGCCCTTGGTGTCCAACCTCACCTCCACATCTGGTCCTCTAACCTTCAGAATTAACGGTCAAAAAAGTATGGTACCTTTAAAATGCGTTTTTAGCATTTAAGTTGTCATATGAAAACTACTGAAACCTACTAGAACATAAACAATCTAATAACAATTTTAATAACTTCTTTTTTTTTTTTGGAACTTTGTGCTTGAAATTACAGGCCTGATATTGAAGCTGCTTTACCCCTATTCCCACATGACAACACTTCCTGCCTGTTCTCTGACCTTGTTCAATCTTGTCATAGGGACGTCAAGTCATGATTCACATCATACATAGTTAGAACAGTTGAAAAAAGACACGTGAGCATCAAGTTCAACCAAGGGTGGGTAAAATGTGGGTGAAGGGAGGGAGACAAGGATTTCAAGCCCAGCCTCCCCACTGGTGAATGCCCTGAAACTCACAAGGCAAGAAACAATCTGCTCCAGGGGAGACCCCATCACTGACCCCAGAGCCGCCACCAGCCAGGATCCAGAATTTTATATTACTACGTACGCATAAATATTCTTAAATCCAAATAGTTATCAAAGCCCTTCTTGAAACTCTCAACTGTTCCTGCTGTGACCAGCCCTATTCCAGATTTACAGTTTTTTACGTAAAGAAGTTTTTCACTCGGGAGATTGAATCCTTTTTTCTATAGCCAAAGGAATGTTCCCTTGTCTTTTGAGAGGGTTTAAACAAAAAAATTTTTTTCCCCATACTTTTTGGGGGGAACCATTTATAATTTATAAAAATTAAAACATGCCCCCCCAAGCCATCTTTTCTCAAGATTAAAAAAGTTCAATTTACTAACCTCTCCTCAGAAGATGTCCATTTCCTTATAATTTATTTGCTTCTTTGCACTCTTTTCCTCCATTTTCTTTTCAAAACTCGGCCCAGTGAACTCAATTCTTAGTGAGGTCGCCCCAAATGCTTTTTACAGGGGTAAAATTTATTTGTCCCTGGTCCAGCTCTTTTTAATACACCCAATATCTTCTTCCTTAGAGGAGCGATTGATTTGCTGCTGTTCTGTAGTCTATATCTACAAAACCCCCAGATCCTTCTCAAAAGGATTCTAAGTTTTTCTCCCCTGGCATGCTGCCTACATTTTATTCGTACCAATGCGAACCCTTGCTTTTATCCCATTGAACCTCATTTCCAATTGGATTCGAAACACCCCCACTGTGTCCAACTGCTTGAAATTTATGAACATCTTCCATAGATTGCACTACACTACATGGCTTGGTGTCATCTGCAAAAATAGAAACCGTGCTATTGATCCCCTCCACTATATCACTAATGAATACATTAAATAAATCTGCATACATATACATAACTTTCAGTGTTAGCTATCCACACCATGTCAGTTGCTTAAACACATAGTATGCCAGAAAACAAGCAGGCAGTGAAGTTACAGATGCTTAGGGGTGATAAGCACATAACTGATTACATTTACAGTTCAGTTTTCAGAGTTGTGACTTGTATTGAGCCATGTACATGTGTGTCCATTACATGACCGGGACAAATTTCTTTCCCTGGAAAGATCTTGAATAAATGGAAGTGAGCAGAAATTTTTAAAACAGCCACGAAATTTTAAAACACAAAAAAATTTTGTTTGCTAAACTTAATTTTGACTTAGATCCTGGGGAAAGTAAATTTCACAAATCCACACAGTTTGGTTGTGGTCCTCCCACATTGCTTTTTGGTGAAAACTGCCCAAAAAATTGGGGGTTAAGGTTGTTTAAGTGGTTTTAGGGGGTTTAGTTGCTGATCCGGGGACACAATACTCCCACTTTGGCCGAACTTCTAGTCCCATGTCACGTTTGTATACTTTACCTTTCTCTTAATATTCATGGGAAATAACGTCAAAAGTGAGGCCGGAATGTGTACATTATGACACTGTACCAAAAATTATCCCCCTATCACCCTTTAAACAACCTTACAGGGCTTTTCTTACTGCAATGATTAGCTTTCAACATGCAGGCAAGTTAAATAAAGACTATTACCACATACATTGCTGTTCTGAATTTGTTTTGTTTAGGAGATAGAGGAGATTATATATACTGCTAGTGTACACAAATTTCTCTAGGTTGCCAGCCATATCTATCTGCTTTTTCTCTACTCTCATTGCTCCAGCTTCCCTGTCCCACCATGGTGATCTAATTCCCTGCTGAGTGTTATCTAGAGGAGCTTGTTCATCTATGTTACTGACAAGCTTTCACCCTTCAGAAGTTCTGAAGCCTTGTGCACTACAGTTTACAAACCTCCAGTACTCATGTCACTGTAACAGGCTCAGCTAGGGATAGCAAAGCTAATATGCCAATCACTGCTATAGAACCACCCACAGCCTGTACAAGAAGTGTGAGTCTGAAATGGCTGTGAAGAGCAGGCTCTTCACAGCATGGTGAGAACACCTCTTTAATAATAACTTTGAGTTAGGGTTATGGTTTAGAGTAGTATTAAAAAGAAATGTATTTGGTTGAACTGAACAGGGCCTCATTCGAACAACACTATTAAACTATAATATCACTAATAAATATAGCTCATATAAAATAAAGGAGGTTTGCGCCATGTTCTCATTTCAGTATTTTTAATCCCTTATCGTACCAGGATGCAATGGTATGTACCGGACGTACAAGGCGTGTGACGACTGTTCGATGCATCTTATATATGTCACTTGCAATCAGGATCAAAGATTACTCCTATCTCAGCTATTTTAGTGCATATATGATGCACCCAACGGGGCCGTGAATGTAAACAGTTAGGAAGAGCTGTGACGCCTCTTTCCGCCATTCGATAAACGCCCTCCACCAACAACATGATCATGGGGTGTCATTTTGTTGCCATGGCAGCCAGAAAGCTCATGAACGTCTCTGTGGCTGCCATAAATATACCCATGGGTTGAGTGTAATAGGAGACTAATGAGTTCCCTATATGCTGCGAACATCAGTATTGCAGCATGTAGTATAAACGATCAAGCAATCAAATGTTCAAGTCCCCTAGGGGGACTTAAAATTGCTGTAAAAAGATGTAAAAAATATAAAAAAAAAATAAAGAAATGCTAAAAATTAAAAATAAAACCTTTTATATCGATTATATATAAAAAAAATAAACAATAAAAAATTAACATAACTGCCATTGTCCATAAAATTCCGCTCTAACACAAAATTATTTTTTGTATTATTCATGCCACACAGTGAATGCTGTAAAAAAAAAAGATACCCACCAAGAAAAGTCATCACACAGCTCTACCAGAAGAAAAATAAAAAGTTATCTGTCTCAGAAAATGGTGACTCTAAGAAATTATTTTTTAGAAAGTATTTTTTATTTTTTAAAATTAGTATAACATAGCAATGGAAGAGTGAAGAAATCAGGCGATACCTTTTTCAGGCTAACTGAGTATATTTGATTGTGAGCTTTCGAGAGAACTAGCTCCCTTCTTCAGACAAGATGTTATACAAGAAATTGAAAATTCACAGACTTTTTATACACAAAAAACATGGACCTTCAAAGGGTCCTAGAATTCTTAAAAATAACAAATTGCAATATAAGCAGAGAAGTCATTTACAACAGGTCAAGCAGTCAACTATCTGGAAACTTGTGAGGCATGACGGAGGGGTCAGTAAATCTGCGTCTTATCTCGCAGCCATCAGGTGCAATTTGTGGCCGTCACAGTTCACACATAGTTTGACATAAAGCTGGCATGAATATTTAGCCCATTTTGCAGAGTCTGAAATTTTTGCATTAATTTAAATTCCCACTCCTTTCTCTCCCTCTGCGTCTTAAAGTGTCCCATTAAAATCATAATTTTCAGATCTTCAATACAATGGTCATCTCTGGAGAAGTGTTGTGCCACTGGAAGATCAGTTCTGCTGTTACTAATAGTGAATCTGTGTGAGTCTCTGCCCTGTTTCCCCCACATAAAGGCCTGTGATGGGACATTGCATACACATAATCAGATACACCACATTGCTAGACCTGCAGGAAAATGTCCCCCTAATTCTGTGCACCTGTTGGGATTGTGGGACAGGTACACTGTCAGCGGTGTGGATGTGACTGCAGGTCTTGCACCTGTTCTGCAGGCAGGGTGAGAGCCATTTTCTGTTGGGGCCTTCAGGGCACTCCGGACAATAATATGCTGCAGGTTTGGTGGTTGCCGAAAGGAAAGGAGAGGGGGGACTGGGAATATGTCTTTGAGTCTGTTGTCCCTATGTAGCACAGGTTGAAGTTCCTTGGCAATCTTTCGTAGGATCTCCAGCTGTGGGTTGTAGGTTACAACTAGGGGCACTCGTTCTTCCTTCTGGGTGTCTTTGTATGTAAGTAGACTGTCTCTGTTGATGGCGGCCGCTTTGCTGATTTGGTTGTCCGTCACTTTTGGCCTGTATCCCAATTGGAGAAATTTTGTCCTCAGATCCAGGAGGTGTTTGTCCAGGTCTGTCTTGTCAGAGCAAATACGATTGTACCGTATAGCCTGGCTGTATATAATGGATTGCTTTGTGTGTTTAGGGTGGAAGCTGTCATTCCTGAGGTAGGCCGTTCTGTCTGTGGGTTTGTGGTACACTGATGTGAGTAGCCGGTGCTCTTTGATGTGTATTGTAGTATCCAGAAAGTGGATTTTGCTCTCTGAAAAGGTAAGTTTAAGGTTGATGGTGGGGTGGAAGTTATTGAAGTCATTATGGAATTGAATTAGGGCCTCCTCGCCCGCAGTCCAGATGAAAATGATATCATCGATGTAACGGAGGTACATCATGGGTTTGGTGGTGCAAGTGGATAGATAGCAAATAATATATAAATCTGGTATTGCCGGAATCATACTGACCCACAGAATCAGGATTTTTTGTCATTTGCTTTGCTCAATGAACCAGATAACCTCATACCCACCATAAACATTGTGTAATCATTTTTTTCCCAATTTCACAAAGATTTTTTTTTTGTTTTGTTTCATAAATATATGGTATGGTGCATTAAATTTTACCTTTAAAAAATACAACTTATGACAAAACAGGACCTAGTATGGCTATGTTGTTAGAAAAATAAAACAGTTATGGTGGGAGGTAAAAACCAGAATTGAAAAACCGTATCCCTTAAAAGGGGTTTGCCACAAACTAAAATTGACCTGGGAAGTTTGTAAATTACATAATAAAAATTTTCATCATTCATCATTATTAAAAATTCTGCACCGTTTTTGTTTTAGCTGCTCATTTAGTGATCCACTGTTTACAGCTCGTCTCCAGGGGACACGACCAGGGCTGTGAGCTCTTCAGTCCTGGTCACACATGCTCAGACATCACCTCTCCTCTCAGGCAGCTACTGTGTGTTCAAACCCCAGGTGCTGTCATTCTACTCCCATCCTCTGTACTCCTTATTAATTAGTCAAACAGTGCAAAAAAATTAAAAAAATAAACCTCAATCAGGTCTGTGCATTCATAGTTTCATAGTTTCATAGTTTGTAAGGCTAAAAAAAGACAAGTCGCCACTAGAAAAGCTTGTGCAAAGGTTTGATCCAAGGAACAAAAACCCCAAGAGTAGAAGCCAATTGTCCCATTTTAGGAAAATTCTTCCGACTCCAATCTGCAATCGGAAAAATCCTGGATCAAGACCCTCTCCGAATCCTATCACTATAACTGTTATATTAAACGTCAAAATGCATCCAAACCTTTTGAAACTCGGTTATGAATTCACCAAGACAAGTCCCTGGCAAGAATTCATAGTCTCACGCTCTTACAGAAAGAATCCTTTCTATTTTAATGTAGAAACTTTCATTCCCAAGACGAAAGGATACCCCTTGTTCTAGATACAGCCCTTGTATAAATAAATTTGGAGAGATCTCTATATTGACCTTTATTATTTAAACAATTATATGTCCCTCCGAAGCCTCTTTCTCTAAACAAAAAAACCCTAACTGCCAATCTTTCTGGTACTGTAGTCCACCCAGTCTTTTATTATTTTGTTGCCCGCCTTGTACCTTTCAAGCCTACAATGTCTTTCCTGGCACTGGTGCCCAAAACTGACACAATATTCCATGGGTCTAACCAGTGACTGTAAAAAAATGGGAGAAAATGTTCTCATATGCAACTATGCCCCTTTTAATGCACCCCATGATCCTATTTGCTTTGGCTGCTGCGCCTGACACTTGGTGCAAACAATTATGTTTACTGTCCCCAGGATTCCCAAGTCCTTCTACCCTCTTTTTCTACAGTGAGCCATTATTACCCACTGGCACACATTTTCCCCCCAGTCCAAGCTTTCTCATTTATTACCAACTTTTATGTTGCCCCGATCAAATGCTTTTAGAAAAATCTAGATTTTGACATCCAGTGCCTACCCAATCCAGTTAGCACTGACCTTCGTCCAAAGAAGCTGATGAGAAAGTCTGAACAGACCGACCCTTCATGAACCCATGCTGAACGGGGGTATACATTATTTTTCAGTGAGATACTCCAGGATAGCATCTCTGAGAAAACCTTCAAACATTTTACCTACAACAGAGGTTAAGCTTACTGGCCTTTAGTTTCCTGGATCACTTTTTGACCCCTTTTTGAATATTGGCACCACATTTGCTATGCGCCAATCCTTTGGGACATACCCCGTTCTTAGACAGTCCATGAATATTTAAAAATAGGGCCTATCTATGACATCACTTAAAATCTCTTAGGACACGTGGGTGTTTGCCATCTGGACCTGGGGATTTGTCCCATTTTAATCTTCCCAAGACGGAGCTGCACTTCTTCCTGGGTTAGACAAGAAACTTTTAAGTTGGAGTTTACCACATCTCTCTGTTCAACAGGAAGGTCATCCTCCTCGGTAAATACCTTGGATAAAAAATTTTTTAATACGTTTGCATATTTCTCATCGCCCTCTCCTGTCTCTCCCTCAGTATTTTCAAAGGGCCAACATTTTCTGTTTTAATCTTTTTACTATTTATATAGTTAAAAAATAAATTTTGGGGTTAGTTTTACTTTCTATAGCAATATGTCTTTCCGTCTCCAGCTTTGCTTCCTTTATCTTTTACACACTTTATTTTTTTCCCTATAGCTTCTTAGTGCCTCTTCACTGCCCTCCTGTTTTAGTAGGTGAAACGCTTTCTTTTTTATTTTTTTATTGCCTCTTTTTACATCCCTGTTGATCCACATTGGATTTTCCTGTTTCTAATTTTTTTATTAGCATAAAGGTATTACCTCTCACAGTGTAGCCTAGGATGTTTTTAAAAATATCCATTTATTATTAGTTCTGCCATATTTAAACACATTGTCCCAGTCAATACGGTTTAGGGCCTCCCTAAGCAGAATAAAATTAGCCTTCCTAAAATTCAGTGTTTTTGTGGCTCCTTGACAAAAAACTCATTGATAAAGAGAAAAAATCCACAGGTTTGGTTCCTACAGGGATTTGAAACGAAGACCCTTGTGCCTGTTGTAGCTACTTACACTCTATACATAAACAGTCCTTTCTTTGACTACAGAGAGGAAAGGCAAGGTGATATCCTGCTGGGTCACATAATATGCCACCTTCTGAGCATACAGCGCTAAAGAGGAGGATGCAGGAAGTATGAAATGAGATTGTGGCAAAACCCCTTTAATGGCTCACACATTAGGGATATGGGTTCCAACAACTGATTTAAAAATCCCAATTGTAAATACTGTATTAGAGAATCCGGAGTTCATCCTGTGAGGGTTATCCCAGGACCCATTTAGGAATTCGCTATCTTAGCCAGAGCAGAAAACAGATAGAAAAGGAATCCGAAAGACTAAGCATGTCTGTGCATTACATGGGCATTGATTTTGCATCGATTTTAATGAGAACTGTGTAATGCGTAATTTCTCCTGAGGTAGTGCTGCGGTACAATTGAATACTTGCTGCTGAGTTCTGCAATACGGTGTATCTGAATGCTGGGGGTCACAGCAGCAGGATTCCCTGTGATCTGTTTTATCATTTAGAAGCATCCTTTTAATCTGTACAACATCTTTCAAGGCTTTCTCTACCTAGTATTTCAATGATGTTCTTTACAAACTGATTTGCTTGCCCCATGGAGATATAGAATTGAGAACTTCCAATTGTCCATGCTGTATACAAACTGAACAAACAGATACAGAGCTTGTGATGTCTGTCTCAGTGTGAGAGCTTTACTATAAGAGAACTCTGCTTTAAATTGTCACTAAGCTTTTGAAAAGTTTAACTAAGTTTATGTATGTACATTAAATCAAGTTATGTACACATCAGTGCTTCACTTGTGCCTTGTTATCACACTTTGCTAAAGGACAATTTATTTCAGGACCTTGGAGAGTGCTGGATATTAAGTACTCAACCGCGTAAACCGTTGGTCCTTCCAGTACCATGGTCAGTAACAAGAAGAGCGTGCAATGGATAGAAGTAATAGATTTATGCCGGGCTGCCAGATTAAAAAGCAGATTAAAAAAATTGCAAATAAAGATAAAGCTTTTGCAGTACATAGTTACATAGTTTGTTAGGCCGAAAAAAGACATACCTCCATCCAGTTCAGCTTATTTTGCTTAAGTGTTGATCCAGAGGAAGGCAGGTAGAAGCCAATTGTCCTCATGTTAAGGGAAAAATTCCTTCCCAACTCCAATCTGGCAATCAGAATAAATCCCTGGATCAATGCCCCTTCTCCAAAGTCCTAGTCACTATAACTTTAACGCTCTAGAAATGCATCCAAACCATTTTTGAACTCTGTTATTGAATTCACCATGACAATTTCCTCTGGTAGAGAGTTCCACAGTCTCACTGCTCTAACATTAAAGAATCCCTTTCTATGTTTATGTATAAACTTTCGTTCCTCAAGACGTAGAGGATGCCCCCTTGTTCTGGATACAATCCTAGGTAAAAATAAATCTCTATATTGACCCTTAATATATTTAAACATATTTATTATGTCCCCCCGAAGCAGTCTTTTCTCTAAACTAAATAACCCTAACCTTGCTAATCTTTCTGGGTATTGCAGTCCACCCAGTCCTTTTATTATTTTTGTTGCCCACCTTTGTACCTGTTCAAGCTCTACAAAGTCTTTTCTGTGCACTGGTGCCCAAAACTGTATACAATATTCCATGTGTGGTCTAACCAGTGACTTGTATAATGGGAGAATAATGTTCTCATGTGCATCTAAGCTCCTTTTAATACAACCCATGATCCTTGACATCTGCTGCCTGACACTGGCTGCTACAGTTAAGTTTACTGTCCACCAGGATTCCCAAGTCCTTGTCTATGTCACTTTTACCCGTTTTTCCGTTTAACATGTAATCATGTAATGGATTTTTCCTCCCCATGTGCATACCCTTGCATTTATCTGTGTTAAACCTTATCTGCCACTTCTCTACCCAGGCCTCCAACTTATCCAGATCCCTTTGTAATAAAACATTATCCTCTATTGGGGGGCGTGGCTTGGCGCTTGCTGATGGCGGACATGTGATACCGGAGCTCCGCACCAGTGACCCTCTAAAGCGGCCCAAAACAAGCCTATAGTGGGCAATACTGGACCCTGCGACTGCCTCATTTGGGAGTAAGACGGCCAGAGCCAATCATGGAAAATTTTACAGCCGCCGGTGAGCTGGTTGCTGAGGGATGGAGGGAACGGAGGCTCGCCTACAGACGCGCTGCCACGCGTCCCTCACCGAGCCTGGAGTAGCACAGAAGCAATCACTTACCCCTCCCGTCTTCTGACTGCGCTCCGGACACAGTGGGGTCCCGACCTCCACATCCGCACTGTGACACCTGAGGTGAGCCAGCGGTGAGCGCAGAGAAATCCTCCGCTCTGAGCGCGCGCGGCGGCCATTTTCTGGCGGGACACCATCTCTCCCCCTGGCTTGCATCGATATTACAGCTTGATCTGCGGGCACTTCAAAGCCCCTCCCGAGCCAGAAGCAGTGCGCATAGCCCTGCGCAAATAGTGCATTAAGGGGCTGCTTCACTTGCAAGTCCATAGGCCCTGCATCCTTCTACCAGAAACTCTTCCCTCTGCCTGTAAAAGCCCGGGAAAATCCACCTCAAAGTCCCTCCTCGTCTAGAACTAACGCACACAGCCCAGCTCAACAAGTGCATTACAGGGCTGCTTTGCTCACAGGCCCATAGGCCCGGCATCCTCATACCATGGAATCTCCTTCCTGTCTGCAAACTTTCTCCTGCCTCAGCAAGCCACCCCAAGGTCTGCACCAAATTTGAATTGCACTACATACTGGAGGCCATAGGCTGCCTATCAGATCCTCACTGACCTGAAAAAAACATTGCTTCCTGCCTATCTCTCTTAACTGCACACAACCTCCAAAGTGATCACCTGGATATCAGATCCCGACTGTATAAGTAACACTGATGAACTCCACGCCATTGTCAGCTTAATATATACTCACTCAGCTGAAAAGTAAAAAAACTCTCCTGCTGCAGCAGGCCACCTCGGGGACTGCATTATATCCGATCTGCCCTGCACATTGGAAATTACAAATTGCTTGCAAGCTAGATCCTCACTTGAAAGAACCACTAAATTCTGTCTGTTACATTTAACCGGCCACAAACTCTTACGTGCTTGCCTTGAGGTCAGATCCCGGCTGTACAGTAACAACGAAGAAGTCCACGCCACTGTCAGTTTAATATATACTCTTTCTACTGATTATTAACAAACTCTCCTGCCGCAGAACGCATTCTATCTGATCTGCCCTGCATATTGAAGGTTATAGGCTGCCTGCACGCTAGATCCTCACCTGGAAAGATCGCTGCATCCCGCCTGTCACTCTTAACTGCCTACAGCCTCCTATGTGATAACTCCATTGTCAATTCCCAGCTGTACAGTAACATTGCAGAAATCCGCATCACTGTCAACTTCATATATACACCCACAACTAAATACCGACAAACTTTCTCGTCACAGCAAGCCATCCCGGGGACCGCATAACATCTGTCCTGTCCTGCATATTGGAGGATATAGGTTGCCTGCAAACTAGTCCCTCACCTGAAGAAACCACACCTAATACCCGTCTTGTTGCCCCACGTTCCATCTGGAGAAAAAAAAAAATAAGGGGGGGGGGTTTATTCTCCCTACAAAACAACCTCCAGAATCCAGATATTTCTTACCCCTGTTAGCAAGAACTCATTAACATCACACAATGGGAGGCACTTCCAAAAAAAATCAGCCCAAGAAACCTGCAAAACTCCAAGCCCACTAAGGTGCATCGGGAACATGATATTCCGTACCACTGGGGGTTCCCCGTCAAGTTGATAATCTCCAAGGATAACAACACTGTCACCTGCACTTCTCCTAATGCACTCCGAGATACCCTTGTCTCGTGGGGTCTTCTGACCACCCCAACCAACAACCCAATACGCAAAGGAAAAGACAAGCCAAACCTCATCTCCCCGCTTTAGTCTCAGGCTCCAGTTGATTGACTCGCTGATGTACTTGCTCAAGTTACGGAGTCACTGGGAGCGCATCCCAAGTTGCTCCTCAAAGTTTCTGGTCCCTAATTGTTCGGACCTCCTCCAAGCGCCATGCACGGGACTTTCCCCCACGACACTTGTTCCCACTCATATGGGAATATTTACGTAACTTGCTTTGATTTGTATTGTATATTTTCTAGCTGTGTTGTTTAATTCAGCTCACGTTGGGCTGTTGCCATGTCTAACTATTTCTTCCTTGATTGCACTACGCATTTCTTATTTTTTGTGCCTACAGAGTTACTTGCCTTTACTGCCCACCTAGATTATATCAATTGCCACATTGGGAATCAAATTCCTTTCGATTAATGCTAATGGACTCAATTCCCCCTTTAAGAGGTCCCTGTTCTGGAAGGAGGCACTTTGGTCCAGAGCTAATGTGCTTTGCGTTCAGGAGACACACCTGAAACTCAATGATTCTTCTCGTCTGAGTTACAAAAAGTTCCCGATCTCGTATTTTTCTTGCTTAGAAGTAAAGAAAGCAGGTGTAGCTATATTTGTGAAAGATACTCTAGCTTTTAAAATCTGAAATCGACCCCAAAGGTCGCTATGTAATCCTGCAATGTTCCCTTGACTCCGTTATGTTCACAATAGTTGCTATTTATGCGCCCAACCAGAAGCAGTTCTCCTTCCTTTCCAAAATCGTAGCTAAAGCTATAGAAGTTGCCAAAGGTCATTTGATTATCTGTGGAGACTTCAAGCTGTTATTGATAATGAGGTAGATCACTCCCGTGGCTCTTCAGTTAAGACACCAGATTTGAAGACCTTCCTACTAGAGGAAGACCTTCATGACCCTTGGAGATACTCCCATATGATAGAATTAGACTATACAATCTTCTCTGCAGCTAAGCTGTCATATTCTAGAATAGATTTTTTTCTCCTCTACAAAGCAGCCCTAATTAATGTGGAATCAGCTGACATAGGCTATGCTACATGGTCAGACCATGCACCAATTTCCCTCACTTTTAGGAACAGAATCTCTCCCCCTCCTTTTTCTCCTTGGAGATTTAACCAATTCCTTCTAAAATCTCCTCATCTGGTGTCCGCCATGAAAGATGCCCTGGGCGAATTCTTTGACATTAACTCCAACTCGGTCTCTAATCCACAAATATTGTGGTGTACTCATAAAGCCTTTATGAGAGGAGTATGTATAAGAATTGCCTCGAGGGAAAAACGCAGAAGAGAGAAGGAACTTAACGACTTGTTAGAAGACATTAAAACTTCAGACGCCCAGCT
Organism: Phyllomedusa bahiana; assembly: GCA_025379985.1. NCBI lineage: Eukaryota > Metazoa > Chordata > Amphibia > Anura > Hylidae > Phyllomedusa > Phyllomedusa bahiana. The sequence goes on from JAODAL010041169.1 coordinate 32,693, forward strand.
TAAACTCACCCATGACCCACTATTAAAAACCAAATTAGCAGATAAAAAAAACAAATTGCGGATCTTGCTTCTGCAGAAATATGAATATTATCTCACAAGATTAAAATGGAACTTCTACCTACAGGGAGATCGCCCAGGGAAGTTACTCGCACGTAGAGTGAAAAAAATACAAGCTAGATCCAAAACAGCATATCTCTCCTGCCCCTCTAAAGGTAAAATTTATGATCCTCAGAAAATTGCAGAGGCAATTATAGTTCGCTCTACAACCTAAAGCAGGACTCGTCTATTCCCCCAATCACCCAGGAAGATATAAGTAACTTTTTAAATAAGGCTCCCCTTCCCTCCCTCTCTCCTGCACAATTAGAGGGTTTAAATGCCCCAATCACAGAACTGGAAATAAAACGGACAATCTCCCAGTCTAAATTGAACAAATCCCCCGGCCCGATTTATAAATGAGTAGTGTTGAGCGATTTTTATCGACAAAGTTGAAATCGGCACAGTTTTATGTTGATCGAAATTTTTAGATCATGGGATAAGGTAGGTTAAAATCGTGGCATCATCTATTAAGATCGCGCCATTTTCGGCGCTTCCTGTAGTTTTGGCGGCCAGCAAATCAGCTTGCAGAATAGAGCAGGGTGAGATGTATGTGCGAAGTCATGTCTGGGATGTGTATGGTTGCGATTGGCTGGAAAAATCACTTGACCTCGTTTTACATAGAACAGCCCTTCCTGTTCAGCCTCAGTGTCTCCCAGCGTCTCATAGCAGTAGGACGTGCGCTCTGCCTGTGTCCAAACAGCTCAGCGAAATTATTCTATTTCTTCACAGAGAAAGCTCTACTGTTAGCTGTGATCCTACAGTTAGATTAGAGATTGGAAGATTTTATGTAGTTAGGTAAAGAATTTTAAAGGAGCACCTACCGCTGTACAGTCACGGGGGGGAGCAGCAGGAGGGGGGGGCCCCGCGGGCGAATACAGACAAGCTCTATAAAGAATACTGGATAAAGTTCGCCAAGACTTAGTGTAGACATTGCAATAGCTTTATTATTAACAGTTTTTTATTGAAATATTTCCCGGTTTTTGGGCAGGCCTGAACTTACTGTATATTAGGATACACATCTTTTCTAGTAACTGCAGGTCTCTTTGTTAGGTGCAAAACTCCACTTTAATTATCAGTATACATTCGATAGGTTTTATTTTTCAATTTTGCCCATTCCAACCTTTGTTGATTATCCACCTTGAAGTTAAATTAGAATCCAGCAATTTTGTAGCCAGCACAGGTTGATAGGTGCCAAAAAATACCTTTTATTATCCAAATACATTACAGATACTTGTTTTTTTACTTTGGCGCACTACAGCTTTGTTCATTGAGGCACCTTGCACTTAAATGTGAATACTGCAATTTTGTAGTCACCACAGGTGAATTTTATAGGTGCAAAAAAATACCGTTTATTATCCGAATACATTACAGATACGTGTTGTTTGACTTTGGCGCACTACAGCTTTGTTCATTAGGCACCTTGCACTTAAATGTGAATACTGCAATTTTGTAGTCACCACAGGTGAATTGATAGGAGCCAAAAATACCTTTTATTATTCCGAAATACATTACAGATATGTGTTTTTTGACTTTGGCGCACTACAGCTTTGTTCATTGAGCTACCTTGAACTTAATGTGAATACAGCAATTTTTCAGTCACCACAGGTGAATTGAAAGGTGCCAAAATACCTTGTATTATCCAAATAAATTTCAGATACGTGTTTTTTGACTTTGGCGCACTACAGCTTTGTTCATTGAGGCACCTGCACTTAAATGTGAATACAGCAATTTTGTAGTTTACCACAGGTGAATTGAAAGGTGCCAAAATTTCCTTTTATTATCCGAATACATTACAGATACGTGTTTTTTGCACTTTTGCCCAGTCCAGATTTGTTGATAGAGCTACCTTACAGTTAAATTTGAATCCACAATTGTGTAGTTACCACAGGTGAATTGATAGGTGCCAAAAAATACCTTTTATTATCCGAATACATTTAGATACGGTTTTTTTACTTTGGGGCATACAGCTTTGTTCATTGAGCGACCTTGCACTTAAAGGTGAAAACTGCAATTTTGTAGTCACCACAGGTGAATTGATAGGTGCCAAAAAATACCTTTTATTATCCGAATACATTACAGATACGTGTTTTTTGACTTTGGCGCACTACAGCTTTGTTCATTGAGACTACCTTGCACTTAAATGTGAATACAGCAATTTTGCAGTCACCACAGGTGAATTGAAAGGTGCCAAAAATACCTTGTATTATCCGATAATTTCAGAACGTGTTTTTTGACTTTGCGCCCCACAGTTTGTTCATTAGGCACCTTGCAATTAAAATGTGAATTTCTGCAATTTTGTATTCACCACAGGTTTGAATTGATAGGTGCCAAAAAATACCTTTTATATCCGAATACATTACAGATACCCTGTTTTTTTGACTTTGGCGCACTACAGCTTTGTTCATTGAGACTACCTTGCACTTAAATGTGAATACAGCAATTTGCCAGTCACCACAGGTGAATTGAAAGGTGCCAAAAATACCCTTTTATTATCCGAAAAATTCAAAATACGTGTTTTTTGACTTTGGCGCACTACAGCTTTGTTCATTTGAGGCACCTTGCACTTAAATGTGAATAAAAGCAATTTTGTAGTCACCCCTCAGGTGAATTGAAAGGTGCCAAAAATACCTTTTATTATCCGAATACATTACAGATACGTGTTTTTTGCACTTTGCCCAGTCCAGATTGTTGATAGAGGGCCCCCTCAGTTAAATTTGAATCAGCAATTGTTTTAGTTACCACAGGTGAAGTGATAGGTGCCAAAAAATACCTTTCATTATCCGAATACATTACAGATACGGGTTTTTTCACTTTGGCGCAGGCCAGATTTGTTGATAGATCTACATTGCAGTTAAATTTGAATACCGCAATTTTGTGTCACCACAGGTGAATTGATAGGTGCCAAAATACCTTTATTATCCGAATACATTTTAAGATACGTGTTTTTTTCACTTTGGCGCAAAGTTTCCAGCTTTGTTGATAGATCTACTTATGCAGTTAAATTTGAATACAGCAATTTTGTGTCACCACAGGGGAATTGAAAGGTGCCAAAAAATTCCCTTTAATATCCTATACATTTCAGACAGGTGTTTTTTCACTTTTGGTAAATCAAGCTTTGTTGATAGATCTACTTTGCAGTTAAATTTGAATCCAGCAATTTTGTTTTGATTTGGGAATTTGAGAAAGCTGTGTTTGCCCTCTTTTAATAAGGACTTTTTAAAACTCTTCCAACCTTCTCAAATTTTTATATTTCGACTGGAGCGAAATTAGGTGGTAAACGAGCAAAGAGGGGGTTGGACATGGAGGTGAGGGACGAGAGAAGGGCTCCTTCCCGTGTGGGGGACAACACGCATGCAGCGGATCGTCAGTTGCAGGAC